>PVKC010000607.1:0-63085 GCA_004027635.1 Crocidura indochinensis | reverse complement strand
TGTCCTAAAAAAGAGAACCTATGAGGGAAATGGAGAGCCTGTCCAGAGTACAGGCGGGGGGTGGTTGGGGAGGAGGGAGATTTGGGACAATGGTGATGGGAACGTTGCACTGGTGATGGGCGGTGTTCTATACATGACTGAAACCCAAACACAACTATGTATGTAATCAAGGTGTTAAAATTAAAAAAAAAAAAAAGAAGATATCTGGTAGAAGGTGAGTCTTGAACTAGATTTAAAGAGTTAAGTTGGGAAAATAATGGAGAAGTTAATGGAAATTTTTAAAATGTAGTGGGTTCTTAGACTCTGGGAAGCATTAAAGATACCTGAGGTACTTTTAAAATGCACTTTTCTGAGGTTGAAACATTTTAAATTATCGGGGATGCATGAAGCACTGGAATCTGCATCCATACAGTACCTCAATTACGTTATTGACTGCTAAGGTAGATTTACTTCAAGGTGTCTCAGTGAAGTTATATGATATTCTGTTATGGGGAGTGGTTACCAATTTGATTGTCATTTCAGGAAGATATAGAGTTTTGCTTGACATTGTCATAAAAAACCTTGTATTAGGGCTCACTGGAAAACTAGATCCAATTGTGTGTATTTGCATACACATATAAAGATTTATTATAAAAATTGGCTTGCATGATTATGGGGGCTAAGCCCCACAGTCTGCCATATGCAAGCTGAAGAAACAGGAAAGCAATGCCTTTACAAAGGATCTAACAATTTGGGGCAGTGTAGTATAAGGTCTATACTTACAACATCCAGTGGCAAAAGAATGATGGATGCTTTCTGCTCCAAGAAAGACGTGAAATTTACCCTTTCATCTTTACATTCTGTTAGGACCCTCAAGATTAGATTGTGATGGCTTCCTGTATTACTGTTTGCTCATTTTAGTGCTAATCACTTCCAGAATCAAACTCCTAGATATATTCAGAAATATTTTACCAACTATTATGACATCGATAAGTTCAGTCTTATGTGAGTTTTAAAACGTTTTTTTTTTCTCCTGGAATTTTATTTTCAACCCTGTTCATCCCCTGAGCTCGTAATTTTTCTTCAATCAACATGTAAGTAAGCTTTTCAGTTTCTTTCACAAAATTATTATTTTACATATTTGGAGAGAAACATTTTATTTCATAATTTATATTGCACATCTAGAATTCTTAGGTTTAACTTCTGGGTATGCATAAATATATGTATATGCTAAAATATTCTGAGATGTCATTTAAGTAACTTCTTTTTACTTTAGATTCCAAACATAGGGCACTTTTAAATACCACAAAATTCGGTTTGCATTTGAAATTTACAAAGCATATCCATCAAGATTCTCAACATTTGTGAAATAGTTGCAATAATTTCCTTGACATTTTAGAGATTTATAACTTTGCTTTAGGCTGCAACTTAGTACACAGCCTTTGCCACATACAAAACTATTTTTCTTGCAAAGATCACTAAATCAATTTTGTATCACTTTTTTTCCATAGAGGTGAATACACTTTACTAGATACTTTAGTACCTTTATCACTTAATATTTGGACATCCTCAGCAAATTTGATTTTAATGCGTCCAAATGGAGTATATGAAATGCAACACTTTCATGCATTACCTCACATTGCACAAAATATCTTAAAAACTCATGTGAATTCTTGCAGACAAATAGCTAGAACCAACCAGTTTCCTAATACTGAAATTTTTGAATGTATAATTTCACTTTATTCTCTGATATATTGCTCTTAATTATTCCCTGAGAACTGTTGTGTGGTTGAGGGAATGTTATTGCTGTGCCATCACAAAGCTGCTTTGTTTTCTTTGTTCTGCCCCTTTACTATCTTTAAAAAGTGGCACACTGCTTCTCTGTTGAGAAAACTGGCTACACAGTCAATTTCTAATACTGTGTAGAGTTCAGGAGAGTGACTTCACATGTTGACAAATAAAAATTTCATACCACACTCACTGTTGGAGATCTAGTGGCCATTAGCCAACACCTGTGTGAACTCCTCCACCTGCTCCTTGTAAGCTTCCCTTTCCCCTTCAGTAATCATTTGTTTGTAACTCAGGTATGTGGAATTTGATCTATTTGGTCTTTATATTCTTGATATCTTTATGATCTATTTTGTGGTTTATTGCTTTATAGTCCATATATGAAACCATACAGTATTTGTCCTGACTTAATTCACATGCTTTAATTCTTTGGAATATCTCCATGTAGTTGTTAATGATAACATTTAATTCTTTTGTTCACAGATTAGTATTCCATTCTCAAGATCTTAATGAGTTTTTCAGCTTTCCCCCTTGATGTATCTTGGGTAGGTAGGGTAGGTAAGCACCTTTAATTTTCCTGTATAATGTAGTAAATTCTTTTATTTCATGTGTTCTCATAGTCTTACTCAAGTACTTAATGAGGAAATCCAGTTTTGAAGATTCATCCTTCTAAATCTAGCATTCTTCAACCTCTGGACTGTGAACCAGTGCTAGTTTACAGGTGAAGAATGGTGAGAGAATGCTTTTCCCAGATTAGTTTCAGACACAAAGAAGAGAGATATGAAGTATATGTAATATCACTTACATAAACAAACATACTCATACACATAAAAAATAAAAGAGCAGGGACTGCAGCAATAGCACAGCGGGTAAAATATTTGCCTTGCATGCAGCTGAGTTGGGTTTGATCCCCAGCATCCCATATGGTATCCTGAGCCTTCCAGAAGTAATTTCTGAGTGCAGAGCCAGGAGTAACTCCTGTGTGATGCCAGGCTTGCATCCACACCACACCCCTTCTCCCCCAGAAAATAAAGAGATCTATGATAACTTTGCAAAGAAGTTACTTTTGTCTTGGTGCTACACCTGGAGGTACTCAGGGACTATTACTGACTCAGCACTGAAGTTACCACTGATGATCCTTAGGGAACCATATGTAGTGTTTGTGATTGAACACATGCAAACCAATTGCCTGTAAGCCCAGTACTCTCCAGAACCACAAAGGGTAATTTTTAATTGGTGTAAATTTTTTTAAAATTTTTTATTTTTTATTACTAGAACAAAGATGCAAAGAAAGAGAACAAGGTAAAGTTACAGTGGAAGGACAATCATCCATAACATAATTCTAAGAAGTCCCCTTGCTGATATCTTAACTTTGAACTTTCAACCAAAGAACATTAAGATAAATAAAACAGAATCCATGTACAATTACTTTGTCCCTCAAGTCTCCAGATTGTAATACATTATAATATATCTTAGCAGCACACAAGGCAATCTAAAGCCATAAAACTTATGTAACTCAAACATTAGAGACATAGTATTTTTTTTACATTTCCATGTACATGCATATTAGTTTAAGTTAACCTCAAACGTTTAAGTGTTTTTTTTTTAAGGATTAGAGTCAAAGGAGCATAGTAAAAATTGTACGGTGTTACGGTGTTAGAGTGGCAATTGTTGTTTGCATAGGCCCACCAAAATATGAGGGGCATGGAAAGGAATAACCTTGGCCTAAATACAAAGAGACCCTACCCCTGAGGTTTCCTGGCATAAGACCAACTCTAGGCTCCAGGCAAGCTAGATCGTCCAATCCAAGACATTGTCTGTAGTGGCAACGCACTTCCATTTTTCACACAGTCTCTGCTGTTGGTATCATGTGTCTGTATTAAAGATCCTAGAATCTGCATATCCTACATTGAAGTCAGGCTGTGGAGCATCCTCTCTTTTCACCTCACAATTAAAGGGCAATGCAGAGAGCCCTGTCCTGTATGCAGGTAGTTGTTGTTGTTAAGTCTTCTCAGTGTTAAGGGAAGTCTCTTTTCAGCAGGTTGATGTCTGAGCAGTGGTAGGGTCTTCCGTGGTAGAGGATTGCTTCCAGGTGATGTTATAGACAAACTTGGATGTTTCGTGGATGGCTTCCCTGATTCAAGGGTGAATGGAAAATGCCCATTCTTTGAGCCCTGTGCCAGGTCGTTATGTCAATGTTCAGGGTGTAAGGTCCCTTTGCACTACAAGATTTGTGTGTTCCATTCTCTATTAGATAAGATCTTATTTGTATGTATAGTATTTTCTCATTTTAATGTGCCTTTGCAAAAAAGGAACAGTGCCACGTGGTGTTATTGGCACATATGGGGACCATAAGAACAAGTCCAACAATCCCCATAACATGGTTCAATCAAAAGCATTAAACTGGGGAACTCTTTCACCAAAATTCCTTTTTAATTGGTGTAATTTAAAAAAAAGTTAAAAAAAAAAGTTAAAGAAGTTGATGACATTTGAACTGGGTCTTGATTTTTTTTTTTGTTTTTTTTGGATCACATCCGGCAGTGCTCAGGGGTTACTCCTGGCTCCATGCTCAGAAATTGCTCCTGGCAGGCATGGGGGACCATATGGGGCACCGGGATTCGAACCGATGACCTTTTGCATGAAAGGCAAACGCCTTACCTCCATGCTATCTCCCGGGCCCCTATGATTTTAATGAAGTAAATGAGTTCCAAGGACTAGATCCACCAAGGCACAGATTTAGGCTAATTAGGAGCATTTTGTATAGAGAGGTTAAGATTTGCAGAGGGGTGTGTGTGAGTGGGCATATGTGTTTGCACTGTGTTTTAAATTGTGACTCTCCTTAAGTGTTAGGCAAAGAAATAGGGATTCAGGAAGTTCACTCTAAAGTTACATTGTAGGACTTACCAAACCCATTAGAGATCTGAGATGCAGTATTATCTTTGAGGGAATATGGGATTCACAGAGAGTTACCTATCAGGGACTTGTTAGAAGGATATTTATCTCTCAGTGTGTTCATTATCCTGCTTCTGACAGGTGATATATGTTATTTCATTCTAGGAATACAGGATGGAGAATTGGGAATATTATTTGACTCAGCAGTTGTTGGTAGTAATACAATGATTGGAAACCCTTATTTGATGTTTTGATTTTTCTCAGAAAGTACTTTCATTTTGCTCCAGCTATTGTGTGCGAAAATACAAAACTCACATGTATAGGTGTAATTAATATATAAAATCTTGAATTGGCAGCAAACGTGCCTTAAGATAAAGCATATGGTATCTTCCTATATTGGGCACATCAGTCAAATCAGAGCTTTGCTCAGTTTCCTAAAACTGCCTGATGTGCATTTTTTTTTGCTACTTCAGTATCAAATAGCTGATGATACTAACTTTATTAGACTTCTGAGGTTGATAGTCCTTTATTTGATATGCCTTTAAATAAGGGCCCGATTGAATGATTACATACATGATAGTTGAGTTCTGATCACAGACTATCTTTTAATACATTCTTGAAGGAGACAAAATGATTTCTCTTAATTATCATATGATAATCTGATATGCATGCTTTTTATTCTGGTATATGAATATCAGTCTTCTAAAATATTACTTGTGGGGCAAGACAGATGGTACAATGGGTTGGGTGCTTGCCTTTCCTGGTGCCAACCTGAAATCCTGGGATTGACTTCTGGTATGAGTATAAGTATCATGAGTATGATGCCTGAATACCTCCATGAGTAATTACTGAGCACAGTGCCAGGAGTAACCAGTACGCATCACTGACTGTGACTAGGATATTTATTTTCCTTACCTTATTGTTTCGCTTGATTGCATTTAACTTAATTTAGCATGTTCTTTTAGAACATTTATTTAGAAATAAATGTGAAATATGTCCTTTTGGTGATTTATTAGAAATCAGGAATGAGCGAGGTCAAACTGTAGGGTTCTTTATTAACTTATCATTGAGTATCTCTTTTTGTGAAAGGGGTATTCAAGTACTTGTTTTGACTTTGAAGCTAGTAAATAAAATCTACCACCCATTTTATAAGCTGAATTTTAATGTGGACATGAAGTTCTATGCCTCTAGTTACCTTGTATTTGTGACACTTAATCCCAACACGGTGGTTCGTCTTCACTTACCCAGGCAAGGCTAGATCTTTGATTCACTTAACCCTAGGTTGTTGAGCTTATGTTCAGTCTTGTTCTCATCTTGCTACTCCTGTTGCCTGGAAACTGAATTCCTGCTTTATTCATCTGTGCTTGCCTCTGCTGGGCATCTCAGTTTCCTTTCAAATATAGTGCACTCATTTTGAAATCCTTGTTCCCCTTTCTGTCTTTTCCTTTGGTGCTCCTCTTGCCTTCCTACTTGTTGGCCCTCTACCTGGTTCTAGTTTTCACTTTAAATTTTTGGTTTATGATTATTTTATGTCTGCTCTTTTCATCTTGTATTCTGATTTTTCTCATTCAACTCTGATGTTAGATCCAAGTCCTCTTTACCTTTTCTTTATTAACTGGTTGTCCTTTTTCTTTGTTATATCCTGAACCATGTGAGGTTTTAAGTTATGACTTCCATAGTTGGTCTTGTTAGTCAGCATGATTGATTGTTGAAATTATCCTATGACATATTTACTTTGTCAACTATCATAATTTGGTATGATAGCATAATTCTCCAAGGTTGAATTGAGTTTCTTATGTGGTGGAGCACAAACTTGTTATGTGCTATGCCCTGAGCTTGATCTCTGGTATCACATTATTTATTGCCTTCTCTCTTCCCATTCCCCTGCCACTATACTGGCTCAGGTGTGGCCTCTGAAATAACTGGGCAGAATTATCTAGTATTCATAGAAAACATTGCTCCTTAAATGATGCCCCCCACAATTAGATATCTTTAGCCAATTTTAAAATTTAAGTCTCTTAAACCACCACAAGAATGTCTCAAAAGACTTAATAGGGGAGCCAATATTTCCTTTATATGTTTAATACCCCTATGATAGTATCTCTTAGTCTGTTTATTTTCAATGTAAGGTAGCCTCTTACATTACTTTTTCCTTTAATTACTTAAAATTTTTTTTATTTCATCCATTTATTAATATTTTTTTAACTTCGCTTGTTTTGGTTCTGCTTGGTATGAAAACCTACAAGAAAAAAATCAAAAGTCTTGCCTGGGATAAAAGCTCAGATCAATAATCAGGGCACAGAGATTATGTAGCCTGCCATTCTTATTCCCAAATGCACCAGCAATATAATATGGCATCTTTCTTTTTAGCAAAGGCATACTAAAAAAGGAGAAATTTTGTGTACAGAAATAAACTCTTATCTACTAGGGGATAAGAACTTAGACATTGGGGCCCGGGGGATAGCATGGAGGTAAGGCGTTTGCTTTCATGCAAAAGGTCATCAGTTTACATCCCAGAGTCCCATATGGTCCCCTGTGCCTGCCAAGAGCAATTTCTGAGCATGGAGCCAGGAGTAACCCCTGAGCACTGTCAGGTGTGACCCAAAAACCAAAAAAAAAAAAAAAAGGACTTATACATTTTATAATACAGAGCCACTTCCCACCCTCAACATATGTCATGTGGACCCAACTTAGACTCCATGTGATCAGACAGTGACCAATCAATTCTGAACCCTAGAACCTAGACATAGAACTGACACAATTCCCTGAAACAGCACCAGGAACAAAACTCTCTCTGCGAATTTTTTAAAACTGCTCTGCATCAACATGCACCAGTTTTGATATGACATCCTGACAATGAGGTAATGACAACAACTTGATCTAAGAGCAGGTTGTCTTATCTCATCACCTAACGATAAGATGAAATCAGAAGACATGTTGTCCTTTGACCTGTGCAAAAACCAAGATTGCTAACTACAGAAGACTGACTTTGACAACCATGACTGGGCAGAACTTATCCTAAGAGCAATAAGAAAGGCCCTAGCCTAGGATTTGTACAATAACCAAGTCTCAGAAGTCCTCGACAACTGCAACTGAGCAGAACTTCTGGAACCATAATGAAAGACTCTATCCTAGGCTTTGTTCAAAAACCAAGACCACTAATTACAGAAGACTGATTATTACAACAGTGTTGGAACAGAAACTTTTAGAACCATAAAGAAAGAGTCTATCCAGGGCTTCATCCTATGACCTATGCAAATACCAAGATCTCTAGTTACAGAGGCCTGATTTTATCATCCACAACTGAGTGGAAAGTTTCCTGGCACCATAAAAAGAACTTGGGGTGTGAAAATGTGTGTGTAAGGAGCCTGTAGTTATTCCCATGACAGTATGCTTCAAGAGCAGAAAAACCCTGTATTTCTTAGGCCAAGGGAATTAATTCCCTTTTTAATTTTTCCAATACTTACTGTGCCTATGCAAAAATAAAATGAAGAATAAAGAGCACAAAACCTTGCCACACACACAGCCTTCCTTCATCTATTTTTGTTGTTGTTGTTGTTCTCATGGTTATTATTTGGTTGTTGTATTGTTGTTGTTGTTGCTGCTGGTGTGCTTTTTTTGTAGTTGCTGGGGTCTTTTTCTTTGTATTTTTTTTGGTATATTTTTATGTTTTTTCTTCTTTTTTTTCTATCTTCTTTTGATTGAAATTTATAACCTCTAGACAGACTCCTCCCAGTTTTTTTCTCTCTTTTTTCTTTTCTTTTCTTTTTTTCCCAAACGTAACTTGAATCATCTTATTCTGCCTTATAAATTGAGAGGAAAAAAATGGATGGTACCAGAACCAATCAGTTGTATGATCATTGAGTAGAAATAAAAAATGATCAGACTTAAACACCAAACCCAAAGTCAATGACAACAGAATCGATGTCCAATCCTCAACAAGCTATACACAGAGCGTACCAGTTACACTAGCAGTCCAAAAGGTGAAGGAGGGAGATATAAAATGCGTGCTGGGAACAGGGGTAGAAGGAGGACACCACTGGTAATGTCCCTGATTCATTGTCACTCTGTACCTTAAATATTACTGTGAAAGATTTGTAATTCACAATAAAAATAGGAAAAATAAGAAATTAAAATAAAATAAAATAACTTTATAAAAATAAATATAAATTTAATAAACTATTCCAATGCAACAAAAATTTAGTCTCTTAAATACCATTTTTATAGAAAATTAAGGCATTATTTTTATCTTTACCTCCTTTTCACATTAAGGTACATTAGTTGTATTAATTTTTTGTTACTTATTATAGTTCAGTTTGAAAACAGTTCACTGGTATTGTAGTTACTGAAGACTTAACAGTCTCTCTAGCTTATGTTTTTGAATTGTGCATTGAGCAAAATAATTGTTTACAACCCAAACAGCCCCAGATCCTCACTCTACAATATAGACAAGTGTTTCCTTTTATAGACAAGTATTTTAACTTTTACTATTTTTCTTCCATTTTAATCTGCAAGTTGAATTTAGTAGTATAATCTAATTAGTTTTAGAGTATATTTGATTGTGTAATTTTTATTTGTTTATTTTGATGACGGAGTTGTCCACACAAAGTGGTTTGCTCTGAGACTACTACCAGCTTTGTGCTTGAAGGTTGCTGCTGAAGGTGCTCAGTTGACCATGTAGTTCCAGAGATGGAATCAGGCTTTTGCATGCAATGCATTTGATTTTCCCATTGAGCTATCTCATCCTCCTGTATTTAGACTAATTTTATCCCTGTAATTAAATTCATTATGGTTGGATCTAGGAAGATAGGTTTGGAGGTTTGTGGTCCTTTATCCAGTTTTTGTAATATTTTTTGTTTTATTTTGGACCAGATCTGACGGTGTTTAAGCTTACTTCTATCTCTGCACTCACGGATCATTTCTGGTAGACTTGGAGGACTATATGGAATATGAGAGCTTGAATATGGGTTAGCTGCATGCAAGGCTGTTGACCTACCCACTGTACTAATCTTTGGGTCTCCCAGGTTTTGTAATTTTTACCTCCCATTGGACAATAAAATATGTTGCCAAAACTGTCTTTCCTTCCACAGAGTCAGGATTTAATTTTGTATATTTTCAATTTAGGTGGAATAAGGACTAATTCTTCATTGGGATTTTGAGGAACCTCTTTTAGTTTGTCAAAATTATCAGATTTATAAATGTTTTGATTCATGCTTGCAACAGGGCAGGTAATTTTATGATCCCAGCACAACAATGTGGACCAACAACTTGCAAGTAGCAATTGGGCTCATGGTCTTGGGATAGTATTTATTCTCACAGGGTAGTTAGACCTGACTATAAGTTCATCAGCATGGTGATACTTGTTTTATAATGTAATTTTTCTTTCCCCTTTGTCGAGTCACAGGTGATGAGGTCAGTCCTGCCAAGTGGAGTGAGAGTAACAGTCATAGCAAGGCTATGTAATGAAGGGAGGTCTTCTGAAAAAAAAAAAAAAAAAAGCCAATTTTGATTTGATTCTGTGTTAGGTCAAACAAAGATGGCAGTCCTGACAGACATTATTCTGGAACCTCTGTTGGTAGCCTCCTGTATAAATCCAGGTAGGGAGTCAGGCTTTGGAGCAGGAGGAGGTTAGAAGAGGAGCTACTTTGAAAATATCTGGATGGGAGCTGGGTGGTGGCGCTGGAGGTAAGGTGTCTGCCTTGCCCGCGCTAGCCTAGGACGGTCCACGGTTCGTTCCCCCAGTTCCCATATGGTCCCCCAAGCCAGGAGTGACTTCTGAGCGCATAGCCAGGAGTAACCCCTGAGCGTCACTGGGTGTGGCCCAAAAACCAAAAAAAAAAAAAATCTGGTGACAGAGCAGTGGCCTCTGAAGAGTCTGGAGAATGTGCAGAAAGACCTAGAAGAGGTAATTCCTAGGTGTGAAGAGAATTTTGAGTGTGGGAGGCTGTTTGGGAGTAACTGAGATAGGATGGGGTCACTGAAGCCCTTAAGGAAGATCTAGGAATTTTTACAGGTATTTATGTCAGCTTTTACATGGGTAAAAGAATTTAACAGTGTTTATAATAGAGGCAAGAAAGAAGCAGATTTATTGAGTTCACTTCAGTAAGATATTAGATAAGACCAAAGGGAAAAATCTCTGCTGAGGCTAGGTAGGAGAGGCATTGGAAACTCAAGTCAGAGAGAGACTGCATGTAGGTGGTATTATAATGATTTTGACGCATGTTTTATAGATGTATTTTATCTAAGGTAAGCAGAACTACCTTGTACTTAAATTATCAAAATGTTTTTGAGAACAGAATGTGTCTTTATTCCAAACTGTGCTGTTGTGCTTAAATATGTGCCCATAGTAGGAATCAATTCACTGGATCTATCATTTACCCTTTTCTCTGGCATTTCCATTTCATGTGTGGACCTGTGACCTAAAACTAAATTCTGGTTGGGTTTCACTCAGGAAAACCTGGCAGGAAGAAGTGAGAGGAAAGAAAACTAGGACTCATTTGTCCAGATTTCCCTGTGTATGGTCTTTTGGAATAGGCTGTGATGCTAAACCTAAACCCACTGCTTTATATGGCTATGTCTCTGTCTTTCGATCTGCTTTTCTAAGTCTTCTTTTCAATTGCAGAATTAGCACAGACTCATCTGCTGATTCCCAAGGTTACAGATGACCTTCTATCCATATCTTGTAAAATTTCCCTTTTGTAAAGAAGCCACCCTTGTATCACCCCGTTCTTTTTTGTTTGTTTACTTGTTTTTGGGCCACACCTGGCAGCACTCGGGTTACTCCTGGCTGTGCGCTCAGAAATTGCTCCTGGTAGGCTCCAGGGACCATTTGGGATGGTAGGAATCAAACCCAGGATTGTCTCAGTTAGGCCATGTGCAAAGCAAATGCCCTTCCACTGTGATATCTCTCTGACCCCTCATTCTTTCTTAAATTAGTTTTTTCCATCAATGAAGTAACATAACATTATAAAGTGTTTTAAGTGTGCATCCCTAAATATTAGTATTGGGTGATAACTGAAAGGGCTAGTGCATATGCTTTTGCTTGTGGAAAACTAGCAAGCATATGATCTGCCATCACTGCCTGCTCCCTGAGCACAGTTAGGAACAATCACAAGCATATTTTTGAAAGAATCTGAGTACAGCTGGGTCTGACCCTAGCCAACAAAATAAGCTTTATATTGATATTGCTATGGAGGCTCTAGTAATTTCACTAAAAGGCCAGTTCATTCCTTTGCTGTACAGCTATTTTTAAACCCAATTTATCCTGGTACTTAGGATCACTAATTATATATTTCTGTTCTAAAGTTTGTTTTATTTAGTTCATCTGTTTTTGCCACCACATAGTAATAAGATCTTCAAGCATGCTATAGATGACAGAATTCTATTTTTAATACCTGTGTATTATTATATTATATCAACTTTTTAGTTGACAGGTTATTGAGATGTGTATTTATAAAACCCTTATTCATTTGTAGACAAGGCACTTAAATTGTTCACCAACTTGGTTATTGTAAATAATGCTATAATAAGTGGGGTACATCTGTATCATTTTTGTTTGTTTATTTTGGGTCACACTTGGAATGCCCAGAGCTTACTCCTGGCTCTGCACTTGGGAATCAATTCTTAGTAGACCCTGAGCAAAACAAGTGCCTGCCTCATTGTATTATCACTTCTGTCCCTATTTGTCTCTTTGAACTCATTTGAACTGAATGTACTGATTACATTTTTAATATAATCTCGTTCTGTGTTCTCTTTTCTTTTTGTACCTTTACTAATACAGTAGTGATAATGAATTATTGACTTAGATTCAGGTAACAACAGTTAGTAGAAATTAGGCTCTTTAAACATGAGAGGGCAGAATGATAGTACAGTAAGTGAGGCACTTGCATTTGGTATATAGCCTTTTCAGATTTCAATAACTAGAAATTCATTTGGTCCCATCAGAAGTAATCTCTGATTGCAGAGCCAGTAGTAAGCTCAGAACTGCCAGGTATGACCCCACACACAAACAAAAAATTTTTTTACATTGTTTTATTTATTTATTTATTTATTTATTTATTTATTTTTTGTTTTTGGGTCACACCCGGCAGTGCTCAGGGGTTACTCCTGGCTCCATGCTCAGAAATTGCTCCTGGCAGGCACGGGGGACCATATGGGGCACTGGAATTTGAACCTATGATCTTTTGCATGAAAGGCAAATGCCTTACCTCCATGGTATCTCCCGGGCCCCATACATTATATTAGATATGAAGTTCCCAAGCTTATTATGGCATATCAGCCACTTTTCTGAGAAAAAATTCATTGTCTTCCTGGAAATATGCTTCTATATATAATCCACCCCCCAATCTTGTGCCCAAAGCTCTCTAGTGCCCCAGCATAATTCGACCATTCCCCAGCTATAGCTTGAGTGTGATATCATCCACTTTAGGAAACACAGGTCTAGACAGGATTGTCCTTGGTTTTTATTTGGGGTGTGTTAAGTGTTAAGAAAGATTCCATCTCCCATCCCATAATCAGATATTTGGCTTGTGTCTTTTGATTTTTATTTTCTTCTACCATTGCAGTGATACCTGAGGGAAATTGATATCCCCACATAAATCCAATACTTAATTTTCATTTGTACCTCTGCTTTGATTTTATTAGTTTAAAATGTTTTGTGACATATTTTTGTTATAAGATGTTTATTTAAATGCATTTTACTATGATAAGACACTCTCTAGATATGGAGTAATTCTTCCAAATCCTTTTGTTTGGTTTAATTTATCACATTAAATTCCAGTTAATTATTTTTTTCTGGTATGACTGCTTTCACATAAATCTGCTTTTTGTAGCACAATAGGGCTTTCATGATTATTACTCTAACAAATACATCAATTAACACAAAATAACCTTATTCTTTTCATGCTTCTATTTTAGAGTATTTAGCAATATATTCAACTCATTTGATTTTTTTAATATATAAATCTTTGAGCACCATAATTACAACCATGTTTGTAGTTGGACTTCAGTCATAAACAGAATAGTCCCTTCACCAGTGCAGCGTTCCCATCACCAATGTCTCCCTCCTCCCTACCCCTGCCTGTATTCACACAGGCATTCTACTTCTCTCATTCTTTAACATTGTTATATTAGTTATTAGTGTAGTTATTTCCCTAATAGCATTCACCACTCTTTGTGAGCCATCTGTCTGGCCCTTCTAGGCCTTAACTCTATTGTCTCTGGGCCTTATTACAGTAATGTCTTTAATTTTTCTTTAAACCCATAGATGAGTGAGACTATTCTTTGTCTATCTCTCTCCTTTGAATAGTCTTAGTTTATTTCATCAATGAATATCTATTGGTATTTTGACTAATATTATAGAACATATTACAGTAAATAAGTAAATGAGAATGGACACTTTTGAAATATTTAGCATTTTTATAAATATGTATCACTCCGTTTGTATTTATTTGCATTCAGTTAAAGTTCTAAAATTTTATTAGTCATATAAACTTCTGGTCATTAGCAGTATTTTTTTTCTTTTGCTAATTTGTATCTAGTTGCTGATCATTATCTTTTCTCTATATAGTAATTATACTTGCAATTAGTACATTGATTTGTAGTATTTTGTGAAAAATTTGTGGAAACATTTTTTTAAGATGAAACTGGGCAGCCATTATAAGAATTAGTATTATCTGTCTGAAAAAATACTTTGATTTTCAAAATTTTTCCTCCTAAATTGTTAGGATAGAAATTACTGCACTCGGTTTTTTTAGTCTTAGTGTTAAGAATTTCCAAAAAAGTGTTAGTAATGGCAGCAATACATTTTCTCTTAGAACTGGTTTGTTAAAAGAAATTCTTTTGGTCCTGTCGGCATCATCACATACCCCAACACACAATCAAAGCAAGAAATGTTTGCCAGTTTTCTATGATGGAAGCATGTTTTTTCTCTTTATCAAGATGCATGTTAGCCTGTTTATTAACTTCTATTTGAAATATTTTAATATAAAACTAAGAAAGTGTGACTCCCAGATAAAATAAATAAGAATAAACTCGTTATAAATTGAACAGTGCCTCCATTTGACTTTCTTAATTTCTGGAATATTTTTATTGGAAATAAACATCAGTTATATCTACCATATACTCGATACCACAGCTATCTTGTGCATTTCTGCTGTACCTAGAGTTTCTCCAAGAAGGATGGGTATGAGCCAGATATGCTGGAGCCTGTCCTTTGCTTTGCTCTATTGTGGACTAGAGAGATGGAGCCAGAAAATTTGAATGCATTGAAAGTTGGCAACTAGCTTTCTTATAGATGATGGTTTGTAAAATGCTGTGGAAGAACTCAAATGCAGTGATATAAAATACCATTTACCATTCTCTCAGAAAAATAATAAATTTCTTTTAGTGCTCAAAGCAGTGTCACTTTAGACTATTTAATAAAGAGCATATTGGGGTGGTGGTAAGAATCATTATTATAACTGGAAAGTTATCTCTTATCAATTTCTCCTTTACACTAAGATATGCACGATACATATAAATATATGTGACAACTATAATTAAACTGTTGCTGGACCAAAATGTTATATTCTTTATTGCAAATTTTTTACAAAACTGAACATGAGTGTTGATGCAATTTTTTGACATTTTTATGAGCTGTTGATCAATTTTAATGTTTTTATACATATTTGCATCATAGATATGTCTTATACTTGCAGTAAATTTTTAATAAATAAGGAAAAGAAGGGAGCTAGGATAGTTCACTTAGAAGATCTGAATAAAGGATCTAAGTCTTCAATTAATTATCTTCATTTTTATATCTAAAGTTCAATCAATATGTGAAGGCAAATATAATAGCATTCCAACAATTATGGGGTTTATTTTTCTGTGAATCATGTAAGGGCTATGTTAAAGGAATTCAATTGTATTACTTTTCCTGTGGAATTGTGACTAATTGGCTTATATAATCCATGCACGCCTATCTCTAGAGTAGAGCTTTCTAATCTTTTCCATGTCATGGCCCACTTAGAGAAATGGCACTTGTGCACTTAACCTTTGAGTAACTGGCAAGGTTGCATTCATTGGAGGCTGAGACTAGAATACTTCTGCCATCCGGGATACAGCTGTGCTCTTGGAACTTTGGCTATGAGATACCAGTGCAGCTGGAGCTATAACTCAGAACAGTTATAGCCAGTTCAGTGAATGTGCATCTTTTAGTAGTGTGATGGCAAAGAAAATAAAGTAGAAATAGCTTCTGCCCTTGAAACATAGCCTTTTTTCCATAGCTAAGTACTTTGTCTTGTGGTGGGTTTTTGGTTTGCTTTTCAGGCATCTGCTTTAAACTCTGTAGTGATAGTTCCTCAGTTTACTTAGAACAAAATTGAAAAGTCCTTCCAGTGATCTACAGTATCTGCCTCCCTCTGACTTCATGTCTTGTTGTCATTTGCCTTCCTGTCATTTTCTACTCACCACTGGCTTATTGCTCAGCCTTATTCCACTCAATTCCCTGACTGATTGCATCCTTGCATGGGATATTCTTCCCCAGATAAGTGTGCTGCTCACTCCCTTTTCTCCTTCAAGGTCTTACTCAGGCATATTTGACTCTCAAACTGACTTCACCACTCTTTCAAAAGTGTATTTATTTTCAATTTGCAGTTACACATACTCCTCGCTTAACGACCAAGTTCTGTTTCAACGACTTGATCGTTAAGCGAATTGGTTTTTAAGTGAGGAATTGTATATACTGTATAGTACAGTATATGCATAGTACTTGACAATACAGTATTCTGAATAAGTAAAAGCAAGAATGATCAAACTGAAAACTTCCACTTGTTTTAATTTGCATAGGTTGTGTAATTTACACACAGAACTGCAATGTATTACAGAACTTAAAGTTAGTAAAGTAGGTATGGTGAACAGATGGTCGTAAGTGCAAGCAGCCGCTAACCAGGTAGGTCGTTAAGCAAGGAGTATCTGTATATAGTAAACATGTTTGGGATGCAGATCTCTTAAACTTAGTAAGTTTGAATAGCAACATTACAGAACTCACATTTTTTGTAACTTAAACTGCAAAATTTGTAAAAACAAAAAAAAAAGTAAATCCTTTGTGTTGAGACTGAATCCTTGACTGCTTTACCACTAAACCTCTGTGCCTTTTCTTGGTTGATGCCATTCTGCAATATGATGCTCTCCCTTCTTTTTTCATTAGATCTGTTAAATTTTCCTTTCCCTAAGTTCTTAAGGCTTCAATACCACTGCTTCTTTTGATATTATTATTTTTTTCAATCCCGATTTCAGCTATTTGGAGTAATTTCCTGAGGGTTAGACCTTTATTTTTCAATTTTGCATTTCTATGTTAATCATTTCACACATTTCCTTCTTGTTAGATGTTACCTCTGCCTTTCAGACCATTCTTTTCATTATCTTCAAGAACATAACTTTTCTAATCAGTTTATAAATATAACTTATCCAAACAGATGAGTAACTATGATTCCTAAAAAAAAGTCATTTTGCTTTCTTTTTACCAGTCTACACCTTACTTCTCTAAGAACCTGATGAAATTATTATTTGAAATCTTCTCGAACTTCTAATCTTATATATGTCTAGAACTCTTTTTTTTTTTTTTTTTTGTTTTTTTGTTTTTTGGGCCACACCCGGTGATGCTCAGGGGTTACTCCTAGCTATTCGCTCAGAAGTCGCTCCTGGCAGGCACGGAGGACCATATGGGGAACCGGGGGATCGAACCACTGTCCGTCCTAGGTTAGCACAGGCACCTTACCTCCAGCGCCACCACCCGGCCCCCATAGAACTCTTATAATTAATTTTAGAAATCATATACATAACAGATTTTTGGGGGGTAACACCTTGCAGCACTTAGGGGTTACTCCTGACTCCATGCTCAGAAATTGCTCCTGGCAGGCTCAAGGACCATATGGAATGCTGGGATTTCTCCAGCCCCAACAGTTTTATTAAGTATAACAATCTAGTTAAAAAACATTCAGTGCTGGGTCTGAGAGATAGTGCTGGGAGGAAAGCACTTGAATTGCACATAGCTGACCTGCCCAGGCTTATTCCTGGTACTGCCACCAGGGAAGGTTGCATGAGCCCTTCCAGGAGAGATTCTTGAGTAAAGAGCCAGGAATAAGCTCTGAGTAAATACACTGCACTGTGGTCTCCAAACCATAAATATGCAAGCATCCTATTGTTCTTGAAGTAAAAACTTTAAAAAATGTTTTTGGATATAAATTAAAAATTGATAAGCAGAAATAGGCTTGTCTTTTACATAGTATAAGATTTGGTCTGTTTCTTTTAAAAGACCATTTTCTCATTTTTGCACATAAGCATAATACATAAAAAATCTTTCATTTTTCTTGAAATATAGCATTTCAAATATCATTTAGTTTCACAATAACAATTTCACTTTGGTATATTGAAAAATGCTCAGTGTCAATAAGATTAGGATAAATGATATGAAACAACCAGAAAGCATTTTCAATTACTAGGAAAAATATGAGTCCTGTAATGTTGCTATTCAAATTATATCTCTTACAGTTTGGTAATCAGAAAATATTATAAATCAAATCAAGGTTTTGAAGGAAATATAAAAATATTGATAGTTGTACATAATCTCTTTACTTCCCTGCATTTTTTCTCTTAATTGTTGATAGAAAATGTCCAACGAAGTACCTATAGATAAAGGAGAAATGCATTCATGGAAAGAAATGTTTATGAAAGTGAAGAATTATTCTTGTTGTGCATGTGGCTCATAGATAATGTGTAGAGATCAAGGCCTTGAGTTCCTCAGAGGTGTAAAAGTGTGATATGTATATATCTATATATATACATATACATGTATAGATGTATAGGTGTACACATTAAAACTATAAAGCCAATAATACTACAGGTGCATAGATCCAAAATACAACCACCAAACTTAAAAATGTGCTTATCAAACATGCCACTTGGGTGGGGAGAGAACCAAGGGACAAAGACTGTGACGAAGGGGAATGTTCAACCTGGAGGAAGTGGAGGAGATGGAAAAAGTCGTACTAAAACTTAGTCTTTATATCCATAATAGTAAAAATTAATAGTAAAAATTAGCCAATGAAAGCACATCTTCTAGAGGCAGATTGGTGGAAAGACTGCAAATGGGAATGGACACTGGAAGAGCTCTTGGTAGAGGCAAGTGGACACTGGTAAATGGAATTGTGTTGAAACATTGCATTTCTGAAATCCCGCAATAAATAGCTTTGTAATTTCTTGGCGACTAAATTAAAAAAATAACGTTAAAAATTGCCTATAAAGGGGGCAGGATGTGGGGTGGGAAAAAACCTGAGGAAATTGGTTGAAGGATATTGATATTATTGATGTCAGTATTGTATGCCTGAAATTGAACTAGATGTAAATGTGTGTATATTGTGGCATCTTAATATTTAATAATAAAATTTAAAAGGAAAAAGAAAAAAGTACGAAGACTTCTATATACCCTGAGCCAGCATATGGACAGCCTCTCTCTCATAGTGCTGCAGGGTATACTTGTTGTACCTGCAGTGACAAATCATAATCACTCGCGTCCACAGTTTACCTCAGGGCTCTCTCTTGGTGTAGTTTTTTCTGTAGTTTTGGGCAGGTCTATAATGATATGCATCTGGCATACTGTTTTCACTGCCCATGTTATTTTTTTTAAAACCTATAAGAATTGCAACTTAGCTGAGAACTCAAAGACTTGGAATTCATATCTTGCATCCAGAGACATTGAGTTTGAATGCTTGCACAATTTAGCCCTCACCCCATCCCCACTCAGTAGGTATGTTGTTATCTTGTCATCCCTTTCAATCACTGGTCTTCTACTTGCAGAGTTAAGCCAGGCATCAATGTGATTGGTTCTGAGAACCACCTAATTTCACCTTGGAAGTTCTGCCTTCCATCACCCTCAAAATAAAACCTTACACAAACCAACAAACTAAAAGCCTTTCAGTCTTAATATTAAACTTATTCCATTTATTTGCAAAGAAGCAAACTGGGGAGTGCTCATGTAGTTCTTACTATGCGTTGCTTGTCTCCATAGTTGTTATTTCTTGCTTTCTGTAGTATATCATGCATGGGTTTGAATTAGTAGATACAGCATTGTTTTAATATCCATTCACCTTTACATATGTGTTTACTTCATTTGATTTTAAATGTAAGTAACAGGCAACAAGCTGTCCATTTCCATAAATACACTGATTTCTGCTAATTAAAGAAATAGAAACACTCTCAAAAAGTATTTATAAAGCTATTATTATGTCACCCTACAATAAAAGCAGAGATGCCACCAAAAAAAGAGAACTTTCGACCAATATCCTTGATGAACACAGGTGCAGAGATCCTCAAAAAATCCTAGCAAGCAAGATCCAATGTTTCATAAAGAAGGTCATACACATGTACAAGTAGAATTTATCCCAGACATGCTAGGATGGTTTAACTTACACAAGTCAATCAATTTAATACACCATTTCAACATAAGAAAAAACAAACCAAACAATCTTATCAGTAGATGCAGAGAAAAGATTTGGTAAGATCCAACACCCATTCATGATAAAAAAAAAAACTCAACAAGTAGGGAATGGAAGGAACTTTTCTAAATATAGTCAAGGCAAATTACCTCAACTCATGGCAAATATTATACTCAATGGGTAAAAACTGAAAGCCTTTCCTCTAAAATCTGGTACAAGATAAAGCTGTTCAGTCTTGCTACACCTATTCAATAAATATTATACTACTATTTAACATATATTATACATTTTATTATTATTATTATATTCAATATATTACTTGGAAGTATTTGCCAAGCAAGAAGGCAAGAAAAAATACCAATGGCATCCATATAGGAAAGGAAGAAGTTAAACTTCAATTTTTTGCAGATGACAAGATACTATATTTAGAGAACCCTAAAGACTACCAAAAAGCATCTAGAAACAAGAGATTTGTATAGCAATAGTACATGCTACAAAATTAACCCTCATAAATCAATGGCTTTCTTATATACTAATATAGAGAAGAAATAGACATTAAAAAGACAATCCCATGGCAATAGTACCACAACTACTGGTGTCAACTAAAGAGGTGATGGACCCATATAAAGAAAACTACAAAACGTTGCTTTAAGAAATAAAAGAGAACACAAGGAAATGGAGTCATATGGATCCTCATGGATCAGGAGGATAAACTTTTAGGGAGTGTTGGCAATACTCCCTAAAACATTGTACAAGTTTAATGAAACCCCTTTAAGGATTACCATGACATTCTTCAAAAAGAGGATCAAACACTCCTGAAATTCATTTGGAAGAACAAAAAGCCCACTACTTGCTAAACAACCCTTAGAAAAAGAAGATGGGAGGCATCACTTTTCCCAATTTTAAATTGTATTATAAAGGAATAGTCATCAAAACAGTAGGATATTGTAATAAATACAGACCCTTAGATCAGTGGAATAGAATTGAGTATTCAGAAAAGGAATCCCTTATATATGATCAATTAATATGTGATATAGAGACAAGGCATGCAAAAGGGAGCAAGGAAAGCCTCTTCAACAAGTACTATTGGGTCAACTGGTCAACCACATGCAAAAAAAGCAAACAGACCTCTATTTAACACCACACCATGGACAAAGGCAAATAAAAAAGACTAAAGACCTTGATATCAGACCTGAAACTATAAGGTTATAGAAGAAAATATAGGCAAAAAACCCCATGACATTAAGACTAAAGGCACCTTCAAGGAAGAAACACCACTGTCCAAACAATTAGAAGCAGAGATAAACCAATGGAACTACTTTAAATTGAGAAACCGCTGCACCTCAAAGGAAACAGTGACTAGGATGCAAAGGTCACCTATGGAATCGGAGAAACTATTCACACAAATATCATCTGGTAATGGGATAATATCCAAGATATACATGGTACTAACAGAACATGAAAAAAAAACTAACTCTTTCAAAAATTGGGGACAGTAATGAACAGAGAATTTCTCAGAAGAGATGCAGATGGACAAAAGACACAAAAGACAAATACTCCACATCACTAATCATCTGGAGACACAAATCAAAATAACGATGAGGTATCATCTTACATCATAGAAACTGACATGCATCACAAA
Source organism: Crocidura indochinensis (assembly GCA_004027635.1). NCBI lineage: Eukaryota > Metazoa > Chordata > Mammalia > Eulipotyphla > Soricidae > Crocidura > Crocidura indochinensis. The sequence goes on along the minus strand of PVKC010000607.1, from coordinate 41,311 downwards.
GAACAAGAATAGTCATTGCTGGCAGGGATGCAGGGAGAAGAGAATTCTCATTCACTGCTGGTGAGAAAGTACTCTAATCCAGATTCTGGAAAACAATAAGGATATTCCTCAAAAAGCTGGAAATTGAATTTTCATATGACCCAGCAATACCACTCCTAGGATTATAACTTAGGAATACTCACAAAAATACAACATTGCCCCCATGCATCCCTATGTTTATCACAAACTATTTATAGTAGCCAGAATCTGGAAACAACCCAGTTGCCCAAAAACAGATGAGTGGTTAAAGAAACTACATCTATACAATGGAATACTACATAGTTGTTAGAAAAAATTAAGTCATAAAATTTTCCCATACAAGATGGACATGGAAATTTTTATGCTGATTGAAGTGAGCCAAAGGGAGAGAGAATAGTCTCATTTATCAGCAGGGGATAAAAGTAAGACAATATGGCATAATATCCACAGATAATAGAGCTGAACCTTGGGAGGACCAGCTCATGACTTGAAGCTGGCTTCTAGATTGGTGAGTACATTTAAAAAAACACCAACCACAATGACAACTACCATAATAATGATTGTGAGGGAGAGAGGCATAATGCCTGTCTGAGAGACTGGCAAGGTGTTGGGGTGGGGGAAGGAAATTAGGGGATATTGGTGGTGGGAAGATAATTGGTCAAGTGTCTATACATTCTGAGACTGAAACCCCAGTATGAAAAAACTTAACCACAATGATAAAATAAAACACACACACACACACACACAAAACAGTAGATTCAATACTAGATTCTATTTGTGGATGATTCAGGATTCTTTGATATGTTTATATTGTTTATGCACATTGAGTGATATTTTTATGCACAATTTTATAATTTTAAGAGCACTATCTTGCAAACTGACACTATCAGTTTTTCAGATAATCAACTACTGATATCTTAGGTAATTTTTCCACATGCCATTCTCCACCACTATATCAGAATCTCAGTAATTACAAATTGGCAATTTATCTTTCTATTTTAACAACACTTGACATTTACTAACTACTCATATATTTTTTAATTATTTTTATTTTGGTCAAAGTGAATTATATATCTTTCACAGTAATATTTTAGGTACATAGTGACATTGAATTAGGGGCATTCCCACTACCAGTGTTGTCCTCCCACCACCCCTTTTCCCAGCATGCATCCCTTATTCCCCTCCTTTGCTCTCCGGGTTCCTAGGATAAGTGGTCTTCTCTGTGTCTAGCTTGTTGTATATACTCACATATTTTTAGGGGATTGTATCAAGAATGCAATATAACTTGTTATGGCGAGAGAACATTAAAAATAACTTCATTGTATTCAGTGCTCTCTAGAATAGGGCCATCTATTTTATTTTGTAGCCTTAAATTACAGCTTTCCTTAAGTTACATTGACATTTTCTTTTTACTAGTCAGTTTCCCATTAGTTTTTAAATGGGAAAATAAATCATAATTTTTACAAACTTTAGTTTCTGGTTTTTATATTTGAACTGTAGTGGCAAACTAAATGCTTTTTTTCTTTTTCCTGTAGTGCCCCTTTCAGCATTGTCCTCTAATATTCATAGAAAAAGGGGATTTATGGGGCCGGAGAGATAGCATGGAGGAAAGGCGTTTGCCTTTCATGCAAAAGGTCATCAGTTCGAATCCCGGCGTCCCATATGGTCCCCTGTGCTTGCCAGGAGCAATTTCTGAGCATGGAGCCAGGAATAACCCCTGAGCACTGCTGGGTGTGGCCCAAAAACAAAAACAAAACAAAACAAAACAAAACAAAAAAAAACAAAAAAAGAAAAAGGGGATTTACATTTCATTTCCAAAGTTGCTTTATTGTGAACATGATGTGTGATCCTCACAAAATCAAGCTTTGAGTTCTACCAAAAATAGAAAGTTAGAAGTAAATTTTGTATTTTTAAAATAGTAGCAAATTCAGGTAATTGTCAGTCAAAAAATTAAACAAACCCTTAATATTTCTCTAGAACGGTCAGAGGATCTATTTATTTGAATGTCTATCATTCATATTTTATTTATTTATTTATTATTTATTTATTTATTTATTTTGGTTTTTGAGTCACACCCAGCAGTGCTCAGGGGCTACTCCTGGCTCCATGCTCAGAAATTGCTCCTGGCAGGCACGGGGGACCATGTGGGGCACCGGGATTCAAACCGATGACCTTTTGCATGGAAGGCAAACGCCTTACCTCCATGCTATCTCCCGGGCTCCTATCATTCATATTTTAGATCATTTGATTGTAAAAACAAGTTGAATATATCTCCCATTGAAATACAAATGTAACTGTGAGAACTGATGAAACTTCATCATTGACGTTATAGATTATTTTGTAAATTTGAACTTTTGTTTCTCATGAAGTAGTGTTACACTTTAGTAGGAATATTCCCAAATAAAACAGAAAGCCATCCTGCTTTTTTATTATTTGTTATGATGATGATGATGTAATATTTCAGTCATTAAAATCTTGCATAATGACAAAATGTTAAACTATTTTTTCTGTTTGCAGTTAGCAGAGAAGCTGACATATAGCCCTACATGATTGTGTTGGATGGGAAGAATAAACTTACTTTCCATCAGATCAATGGGTTTTGCATAGTAGCCCTGCCATTAGCACAGCCTTCACATTTGCTTGGAAGAGACTTATAGCCTTCAGTGCTAATTTCTTCACTATGAAAGCTTACCTTTGGATATTTTTCTTCCATTTGAATTGAATACTCTGGGCCTATTTCCCCCTAAGTTCTGCTCAGTGAAAATTCTCATCACTTTCTTTTAATGATATTTTATAGGTGCAATTCTGCATTTCATGGTTTCATAGCAGGAATTTAGAAACATCAAATAACTTTTTAAAATAAATTGAGATGATTTTTATAGCTGAGGGGAGATATTTAGTTATTGGACTTGGAACTATCATCAACCATTTTTCCAGTCTATTTGATTTCTGATTGATCTTCTTGCCTTTTTTTCCTAGAAAGAAATTTTAGATATTAAAGATCTCCTTATGTGTAGGAAAATGACAAGCAAATTGTTAAAAAAATATCAAGCTTCCCTTTTGTATTTATCACTATAATTACTTGCATAGAACAGTTGATTTTGTAATTTATTTTTGTATAATTAAACCATGATTTACATTTAAGTTGCATTCACAAACAGGATTGAATCAGTGGTATTTACATGCTTTGATTTTAGATGTGCAGCCTAATATCTAGTCAAATGTGATTTCTTTCACAGCATCAATGAATAAGGTCTCATTTTTATACCTAAAGTAAGATTATATTTTGGGGCATCTCCATGCAATGTTCTTCTGAATGATGACTAGATGATACTGATGACTACACCTTTGAATACTAGAGCCTGAGGATATATTTATGGGAATGAGTAGGACCAGGTTTCATGATACTTCAGGGTCATGGGGTTTCCATTAGTAATGCTGGTAATTGAAATCAGATCAGATCATGTCTAACCGCTGGGAATTTCTCCTACCATAGAATCATGTTATGTTTACATTTACCTTTTTTAAGTTGAAGTAAAAATATTTGTAAATAATTTTTCAGAACTGGAGAGTCTCTTTTCAGTGCATTATTTGATTCATCAGAAAATCTGGAGAAAGACTTTAAATTTTAAATTATTTAAATTTAAATAGTGGTTCTACCTCTTATAGATGTATGACTTTGGGCATGTGAATACTAATCCTGCTTGTATGTCTTTAAAACGAGCTTGATCTTTTCTCCTTGCTCTTTGTTTTATTATTATGTTTTGTTTTATTTGTAAAAATGATTAAAATATATCTAATGCATGAGTTGTTAGACACAGGCATGTTAAGATTGAAGTACCCTATGAAACTGTTGAACTGTACTTCAAAATTTTCTTTTAAATTTTTTTATGTAATACCTTCACAGATAATACAAAGGGGAGCTAAGTCTGATTTCCAATTCATTTTAATTATTTTCATGGGAAATCTTAATCTTTATTGATTATGAATTTGAGTGCATGGGATGGAAAATGGAAAGTGATCTTATAATGCTATTTAGAAGATTCTTTGTTATAATGCACATCTAATTAATACACTTGATATATATCTTCAAAATTTTGGTTTTATATTCTTCACTTTTGTGTTAAAGGAAAATATGACATATTTATAGTTAGCTTTCATTTTATATATCACCTTAATGTGTGGTGGGTAGAATTTGTTACACTAGTTAGAGATGGACCAGGGAACTTTCAAAGTATTATATTATATCTGATATAATGCTCAGGTCAATATCTGTTTTTTTTTTTTTTTGAGGAAAGACAGTTACAACTATGGTTGATATTTTTCTTTTACCAATTCAGTTGTATATAGAAACATTATCTTCCTTTAGTTCTTTTTACTCTCTTTTCTATATTAAATGCATTTAGAACCACATGAGACACTTTTATAATTTTTACTTAAATAAACATAATCTAGGAAATGTTGGAAGGAAAGTTTGCTGTAGTAGCTCATTCTTATTTAGTATCTTACTGATGTTCTAATAATTATTTTTGTTTGTCAAATACTTCAAACATTCTTTAAAAACCACATTTGTAATGAAAAACTCATTTAGTTTTTATTTGAGTGAAAATTTGATTTTTTTCACTATTTCCTGGCTATAAGAAAAAAAAACACACACACACACACAATTTCATTGTATTAGTTCAGGGGATCCTACAGCCTGGCTTATTGTTCTCCCACTCTCATTTCAGAAAATTGAAAAAAAAAAAAACTAAACTAAATTACTCAGCAACTTCTTGAAAACCAACCGTCTTTAAGCTAATTAACAGGATATACTTCTGATCTACTGAGACTATTGAACTAAGACTACTATTAAATTATACCCTGAATCATCACAGTACCCCCTGGGGTGAGGCATCACCCACTTTTGAAAAACACTACTTACCACCACAAATCCCCTGCTACTTCTGATATTCATGGATTTTGGTGAAAAATTTATTTTGCTAACCAGAATGTTAGAACTGATTTTATTCAACTTAAAAATTTTTAATCAGGGACCCGGGAGATAGCATGGAGGTAAGGCGTTTGCCTTTCATGCAAAAGGTCATCGGTTCGAATCCCGGTGCCCCATATGGTCCCCCGTGCCTGCCAGGAGCAATTTTTGAGCATGGAGCCAAGAGTAACCCCTGAGCACTGCCGGGTGAGACCCAAAAACCAAAAAAAAAAAATAATTTTTTTAATCATATATTTCAGAAATTTTATTATCATGGCATATTTTCTTGGATAGATGCCACCGAATTTATTTCCCCCTCTACTTTTATATTGTCTTTAACTTTTTGAGTCTATGCTTATATTTCATGAGAAAAATAGACATTTTTCAGTTTTTTCTTTCATTATTTAAAAATTATTAAAATATTTCTATGAATTATTTAAAATGTATTATAACGTGTTATTTTTTATTTTTTTATTTTTATTTATTTATTTATTTATTTTTTTTTTGGTTTTTGGGTCTCACGAGGCAGTGCTCAGGGTTACTCCTGGCTCCATGCTCAGAAATTGCTCCTGGCAGGCACGGGGGACCATATGGGGCACCGGGATTCGAACTGATGACCTTTTGCATGAAAGGCAAACGCCTTTCCTCCATGCTATCTCCCGGGCCCCTTAACGTGTTAATTTTAAAGATTTTTTGTGAACATAATCTTTCATATTCACGTTCTGTCCTCTCCTTTTGAGACTCTGACTACATGAAAGTTTGGATATCAGTTCCTACTAAAATATTTATTTGTTTTCTAAGTATTATTCTGATGAGATCCTTCCTATTCTGTTTTTCAGTTTTTGTGCTTTATTTTTTGTTTTTTGGATCACACCCAGTGATGCTCAGGGTTACTCCTGGCTATGTGCTTAGAAATCGCCCCTGGCATCGGGGAATCATATGGGACTCCAGGGATCGAACCAATGTCTGTTCTAGCTCAGTCACATGCACAGCCTACCGCTGTACTACTCCGACCCCTTGTGCTTTACTTTTTTTTTTTTTTTTTGGTTTTTGAGTCACACCCGGCAGTGCTCAGGGGTTACTCCTGGCTCCATGCTCAGAAATTGCTCCTGGCAGTCACGGGGGACCATATGGGGCACCGGGATTCGAACTGATGACCTTTTGCATGAAAGGTAAACGCCTTACCTCCATGCTATCTCCCGGGCCCCATGCTTTACTTTTTTAGGGAGAGGGGCTCTCAAGCTGTGTTTTGGTGTCACACTACAACTCCCTGAGATCCTCAATCAAGCAGTCTGCAGTTAGTGTTGGGTAGATATTGGGTATGTAAGTGTCAAGACTGATTTTAGGTTCTTGTGCATGTATGTCATGACTCTGTATCTCCCCACTACCCATAGATTCTTTAGTTTTCCTTTTATCTATTTTAGTTTATTCTTTTATCCTTTTAGTTTTATCCATTTAATTTATTTTGGTTAGAGTATATATAATTTCTAAACTTTTCTATATGTCCCTTATACTTTTTCCTTGTTGCAAATTCCTATTTATTGAGATCTACATTTTTCTTCATTTTGAATACATTGGTAACTATTCTACAATGCCTTTTATTTTTTTGCTAGTGGTGGTGTCTTTGGGGTCAAACCCAGTGGCACTAGAGTTACCCCTGGCTCTGTGCTTAGAGATCACCCCTGGCATAATCAGGGGACCATATGGAATGCCAGGGATAGAACCTAGGTCAGATGTGTGCACAGCAAACACCCACCCTGCTGGGCTATCACTCCAGACCCTCTTTAATGCATTTTGTGATGTCTCATTTACATCTTTGTCAACTAAGTCTATCATCTCTGTCTTTAATGTTTCTCAGTCTTTAGCATTGGTTATTTCTGAGGATATCTTTTCAATTTTTTAATTTAAAATTTAATTTTAAAATATTTCTTTCTTCATTTATGGACCATACCTAGTGGTGATGAGCTTCAAAATAGGAATACAGATTTAACTATTTTGCAGAGAGAAAAACAAACAAGAGCAAAGAAACAATCTCTCTTCCTAGATTTAAAATACTCTTTTGCAATTCTCTTATCGCAGCATTTTGAGTTTCAGGTTGTTCTCTTCTTGAAAAGCGTTGGAATATTTTTTACTGTACATGCTGATAGATAAAATAATTTCTCCTGAACAGATAAAAGTTCCCAAACTTATTTGGCCTATCACTGCCTTTTCAAAATGAAAATACTTTTAAGAAAATTTCCCTGGAAACTTCTCTAATTTAAACCAATGAAGTGCCCTCTATTGTAGTTTGGTACTACTTCATGGATTGTTCTAGAGAATTTTTGGTAGAGGCTGTGTCATCTACTCTAGGAAACAATATTTTAAATGAAAACATAGAAGAAATCAGAACTTCATCTTTAACAAAACTCAGTTAATTCCTAAGTGAAATTACTTCAATTAGATCTGCTTTCTGAAAGTGGAAAGATTTTTCGTTGTATTGATAACTGCTGTACTAGCAGTAATTGATGTAGTTTAATAATCTAGAGGAAATCTTACCAGTTTATTTTACATTAATCTTAAGAAGATCTAATAATTCTCTGGGACATAATATAAATTTGAGTTTTTTTTTAAATTATTAACCATGGCTATTTTTTCCACATCTAATTTGTTGTATCTCTGTACTTTTCCACCTTTGCAGAGTACTTGTTATTGCTGAAGACAAATAACTTTCAGCATTAAATGTCATCATTGACTTCTAAATGAGGGTTAATGCTTTGATCTTTTGTTGCACATTGTGAATGAACTTTCTGGGATGCTGCTTTGTGAAATAAGCATTAACAGTTTATCTAGAGGAGAGGTGAAAGCATAATTACTTGAGCAGCTTTATTAGTTTTTGAGCATTCCTTGGGACCCCGAGTACATTTCTTGCTAAAAGCAAATTAGCTAGCATTTGGGTTAGTTTAAAAAAGCATCTCAGGTAGGTGAGTTTTGCAGGTCAACTCTATTAACAATTTTGACTAGGGAAAGCAAACCATACATTATATGTAGAATGATAATTTAATCAGTTGTAGGAAAATATACTTGATTTTTTTTCCCTTCATTGTATCTGGGATGTAAAGTATTGGCAGGCTGGCTTTTTAGTCTTCTTTACTTCTTAACTTCATTTCTTGACTTTCACTCTTAAATAAAAAATTTCTCTTCATGTTTTCTAATTTAAGTTTTAAAATTTGTGCAAGAACTCTGTGGAACTGATTCATAGATAATTGCTATCTGTTTTCTAGTGTACACATTATAGATCAGATGTGTCTAAAGGTGATTTCTTTTGAACTAAAATTAGAACAAATTTTAGAACTAATTTAATAATCTTTAAACTCTGTTGGCATCTTAGTTTCTTGATATACAGTAATTTCTTTCATAATAAAAATGGTGAAATGCTGGCAATTTTCAATACCATCTAATCAGTAACTTTGTTATTAGCATATATAAACATATTTACCATAGTTAAATTTTAGGTTATAAAGAATATTGTCTCCGTTTCAACAATTCTATTTATAGTACAAAATAGATATAACATGTCTATTTCCGAAAGAGTGCCATATTTAAATTACAGGCAAAAAGAAATGGTATTTTATTTATTTTCTAATTATTCTTTCTCTCTCTTTTTTTTTTAAATTTTATTGTGACCAAAGTGCATTACAAATCTTTCACTGCATCATTTATGGTACATAGTGACAACGAATGAGGGGCTTTCCCACCACCAGTGCTGTCCTCCCTCCACCCCTGTTCCCAGCATGTATCCCATAGCTCCCTCTATTACCCCCCAGAATGCTAGTTGCAACTGGTCTCCACTTCACAGCTTTTTGTAGATTGAGGATCCATTCCACCGTCATTGTAGATAAAAAGGATAAAAAAAATAATAACCACAAGAGTGAAAAAGAAAGAGAAAAGTGGAAGAAAAAAGAAAAGGAAAATAAAGTAAAAAACTAACAAATCAAACAAAACAAGAAAAAGTAGGGGTGCTTGAGTGGCAGGGTTTGGCTTTCCCACCACTTTTTTTTTTTTGCATAGGCACAGTAAGCATTGGGGAAGAAAGGGAATGTCCGTGGCCTAAGAGATTCAGGATTTCTCCATCCTTGAAGCATACCATCATGGGATCAACCCCTGGATACATATATGCTCATTACCCCATCCCAAAGGCTTTTTTATGGTGCCAGGAAACTTTCCTCTCAGTTGTGTGTGAGAAAATCAAGTCACTGTAGCTAGTGATGTTGGTATTTGCACAGGTTATAGGTCAGGGTCTAGGACAGAGTCTTTATGGTTCTAGAGGTTTCTATCCATCATTATTGTTGTGTTCAGTCTTTTGTAATTTACAGGCAAAAAGAAATGGTTATTTTATTTATTTTTAATTAATTTTGTCTATCTAAGAGCTGTGATTTACAGAGTTATCGATAGTGACTTTTTGGCCATCACAGAGTTTCAGTGCCTCCCTCTTGCCTGCCACACCTTGACAGGCACAAACTTCTGTGTTTGAATCTGTGCTTTGGATATATATCTATTACCTCTCTCCTACATCAGCAGCAGACCCATGGTCTCTGAGCCTTGCTCTCCCATTACTTCCTTTCTCATCTTCTTGCTTACCTCTGCCTTAACTTTTACCTTTTCTATTCTTCTCCTTCCTATACTCTGGGGTCAAATCTACTTATTTTTGATACCATTATGGTTCTGGTAGTATAATTAGATAAAGTAGATATATTAGAATATATTAGAATATATTATTTGACATTTAATCTACATTTGTTTTAAACTTCCTAGATTAATAAGAAATCATTTGATTGGAGCCAAGAGAGATAATTTAGTGCTCAGAGAACTGTACCAGGACATTTGAATCCTGCCCCCCACCCGGTGTTCTCCTGCCCTAAGTCTAGGATATGTGGCCCCAGAAATGGTGTGCTGATAAATTCACCAGGTTCTAACATTAAATTTCATCACTAGGAGTAGCCATGGAGTCTCCACGTCTGGCACTGAACAGGGTCTGTACTTAGCTCTGTGCTGAGGAGTCACCCAGGTGGTCCTCAGTAGCCTTTTTATAGTACTGGGGGTTAAACTGGGGTTGGCTGCATGCAGGCAAGCATGTACCTTCCTGCAAATATATTAGTTGGGATGGTAGGCTAGTGAGTTTAATGCACACATATAGTTTGGACCTTTTTGCTTAACATTTCCTTGGTCTCATTTTATTCAGCTTTTACATAAAATAACACAACTAGCCTTCCCTGCATATCCTAGAGTACACATTAGTGAAGCAATTTTATAAGTAAAGCTGTAGGAGAATCATTAAAATGAGAGTGGGAATCTGTTTTATATATATGTGTATATATATATATATATATATATAGGGCTGAAAATTACTGAGTATAAAGATAATTACACAGCACAGATGATTTCTAAGAAAATGAAAAAATATCTGGAATATGTATATACATATATATGTATATATGCATGTGTATACAAATATGTATATATGTATATAAATATATATGTATTGGAAAACATAAAATCACCAAATATTATTTTTTAATTTTCTACAAATGACTTTATTTATATACCATGTATTACATAGTTGCTCATAACTATGTATTACATTATTGCTCATAATTTATTTGCTGCAAGATTAGTCTCACCAGCATCTAAAATTCTCTCCACCATTGTCTCCAGGTTCCCATATATTTCCAAGCCTACACCCCTGACAAGCATAAAATATTATAATTTACATTTCTGTTATAATTGCTAATAAAATATTTCTTATAAAGCACTGTAATCTTTAAAAAAAGAAAAAATTCACAAAAATAAAATTTGTGAAAATTAGTGTATTACTAAATGAGGTAATTAAGTCATTGTCAGAAGGTTTGTTAAGTATTTATTGCTGGTTAGTTTTCTGTTATTTGTTTTTATTTTGAACTTTAGGTGACTTTGAATCGACATTGTTATCTAATCTCGTGTGTGTCTACTGGGGTGAAAATATTGAAAAATATTTGGAATTGCCTTATGGTCACATATGTGGCTGTGTGCTCAGGAATTCCAAGAGTTATGGAATTCCTGTTGTGGGTGTGTTTTCAGATACCAGGACTTCCAGAAGTATGGGAAGGTGGGGGAAAGGTGTCCACTCTCACTGCAAAACTGTCCTTGAGAAGTCAGTCCAACAACAGGAAATCTTGGAGTTTTGGGTGAGTTAGTCAAATCTACAGAGTTCCATGTTCAAGTGGTAAATCTGGGTCATTTGTCAAATGACAATTGATAACACATGTTCATAAAGAAACCTAAACAGATATTTTATAACTATTTTAGTAATCATTTCCAAGACCAAGAACTAGCCAATTTCGGAAAGAAATTGGGTAAACTGTGCTAAAAAGGCATGACTTTGGTGATATTAAAGATATTTCTACATGAAAGAAGCCAATATGAGTCTTCTGCATGATTCCACCTATGACATTCTAGACAAAACTAAAGAAAGTGAAGAGAGTAGGGCTGAAAATTACAGAGCACAAAGATAATTACACAGCACAGATGATTTCTAAGAAATTGAAAAAAATATCTGGAATATGCTATCATTATGCAAATGTCTTATATTTGTTCTAACTCATAGGAGGAACAAACACTCTGAGTAAACTTTGAGGTATACTATGACCAGTGGGTGACTATGATTCATCAATATAATTAGTATGCCAATCATGTGGCTGATGTTCAACTCTGCCTGTGTAAGGACATGAGGTACCTGAAATTTTCTGTACCTTTCTTTTAGTTTATAAATCTAAAACTATAAGGCTTTGACTAAAGAATGAATAAGTTTGGGACTGAAGAGAGGATTCAAGGACCAGGGAAATATACCTAGCACTTGAAAGGAGCTGAATTTGATCCCTCACAATTGAGGGTCCTTCAAGGACTAACAGGTCTTGTTCCCTTGAGAACTACCAGTGAGGCCCTGGAGACCACCTATACCAATGGTTGGAGTAATGTTACCCAGCTTTGTTTTGTCAGACTCAGTTTGCAGGTATAACAGGAAGTGCCATGATTTGACCTCACGATTGTTTGGGATGTCACCCAATCCCCAATTTAAACTGTTAAGCATAGTGAATATTTGGACATTCCTGTTTAATTTTATTTCTTGAGTAAATGTAAGCAAAATTCTTTTCAAGCTTTACATTTTGAGAAGATATTTGATTAAATGGGTAGTACACTAATAAGTTAAAATGATGTCATTTATTGAAAATTTTCTAGTTCAAGCTATTATTTTCAGTGCTCTGTTAAAATAAAGGTGTGACTTAGTCCTAAAATGTAATTGAGACACAGGATTCTCTTCAGAGAGCTAATCTTCATGATTATTAATTCCACTATGATGTAAGAATGCCCTCTGATAGTAGTCTCTAGGTTCTTCCAAGAATTTAAGTATGACTTTTTGATTGCTGTTTTTAAGAATTCTTGCATCTGAAAACCTCTTAACATAATAAGCAAGGTAATTTATAAGTGAGGGTGATTTTAAGGTTTTTTTGACTAGACCCTATTTATAGTAATAAATAGTTTGAAATCAGTTATGTAATTTCACAATAACATTTTTGCAGGAAGACTTAAATGTAATTATTAAAGATTAGCATAATTGAGCAATATAATTACTGTAGTGGCTCATATAATCAAATCTAAAACATGAACTTGTTTGTAAAATTAAAATGTTCTCAATGATTTTGCCTTAAGTGTGATTTTTCTAATTGGGAGTGGAAAAAGAAAAATAGAACGATGCAGGGAGAATCAAATAGCACGTGAATTCAGATAAGAACATATTTAACTAAAACTTTTTTTTCTAATGTTGTGGATTTATAGAAAATCTTGAATACTTCAATATAACAGAGGGAGAAGAATGAAATTGGCACGGCTGCTATTCTTATATCATATAGTCCCTGGCTATATTTTGTTTTGAATAGACCCCCCCAAAAGAATTTGATTCATGGCCCAAAGAATTGAAAGTGTTAGAGTTTATCTTGTGTGTCTGAATACTTAAATTCAAACCCTGACCCCAAGCATCAAAATAAACCAACAATCATGTTTCATAGACTAAGTAGTTTGGAGTTATCCTGTTGAGCTTGCTGAGTAGCAGAGAGGAGTTTCCACATCACCAAAACAAATTTCTTTTTAATTCTTATTTTTATAAAGCTTACAAAACAGTTGACAAACTGTTGACAATGTAGATTAAGTACACTAAGTCAACTAGAAATATCTAATATATTTTCTGAGTGCAATAAAAATAGTATAAATTTTGTATAGTAAGTTCAACAGGACACAATTTGTGTAGTGTGTGTGACTCCCAAGCTGTGCTTAAAAAGTTGGGGGACCCAGTAGAGGCTCAATAAAATGGCCCATGGATGTTGTGTTACTTAGGCCCCACAGTGCAAGTGCGGCCATCTAGAAGTGCTCAGGTCTTCCAACGTTATACCTGGTAATATTTGGGGGATGATGTAGTGCATGAACCCTAACTGGTTTACTGTTTACTTTTAAGAGAATTGTAATATCAGCAATAGCCTAGTTTTTATAGTATCTAATCTACTGTAACGTCTGGGAAAGTAGACAGAAATATTTGCTAAAGTAACGAAATACTGTATTTATTACTATGAAGAGATTCTTAGGATAGTGATATTTCAGTGTATCATAAATAGTCACGCCAACACAATTACTTTTAATAATTGTGATTTCTGTATTAAAATTCTTTCATGCTATTTTGCATCCATATAAATCAGCTTTCGACCAAAAGACATGCTAATTTTTAGCATTTTTGAAGTTTTATAAATTTAAGTATCTGTAAATTTTATAGATCTATACTTCCAGAAGTACAGGCTTAAATTTTGTCTTCTATTGATTTCTATCAATGTTTTTTATAACCTGTTAAAATTGGAACTATTCTATATGAACATAGGTAACCCCTCTAATTATTTACATCTCATTGAGGAGACTATGATTTGCTTTGAAATTACCGAGCAAAGATATTAGCATAATTAGAGTATTTACTACTTTGGGACTTTAGCTTATGATGTTCAATGAAAGGAAAATGCAATAGGGAAACAGTACTGAGGACCAAGAATATTGGAATTAAAAGATGAGTTTTGTTAATTTAGCATATGACTTCCTATTCATTATCTTCTAATCTCTGTTTTGTGTAGTATAATATGATAAAAATGACCTCCAACTTAACTAATTTCCTTATATAAAATCCACTTAGTGCCACACAAAAGACTACGTGTTTTTCTGATTTGATAATTCAAATACGTGGGTATTTTAAACTACCTTACTTTATGAAGACTGCTTCATAGGAGTATTTGAGGGAACACATTTTATTTTACACGTTTACCATTTCCTACCTCGGTAATTTTAGTTCCTTAAAGATACCATTTTGTGATTCTGAAATGTGAGCATATGAAAAAGATAATCAGCTTAAATGCGTTATTTAAAAACCTAATTTTCATTTTGGTGGCAGAGTTAAGAAGACTGACCAGATTTTTCAGTAACTCTCTAGTGATCTCTGTCTACATTAAGTCTATAGCCATAAATTTGACTTGGAACTTGAAGTATGAATTACAAACCTATACAACTTGTTTATGTATATATATATATAGGCATATATATAAATATAATTTATGCATAATGTTTATAACATTACATATGTTATATGTGTTATTAGTGATAGACATCTGTTTCCCAGGTCATCATCTGCTGAATTATCAATACAAAATAGTAACTATCAGCACATAGAAATAATGTCTGATTGGGGCTGGAGAGATTGCACATCTGTAGCACAAGTGTTTGTCTTGCAAGCATCTGATCAGGACCTATGTTGGTTCGAATCCTGGCATCCAATAAGGTTCCTGTGCCCGCCAGGAGCAAATTCTGATCACAGAGTCAGGAGAAACCCCTCAGCGCTGCTGCGTATGACCCCAAAACAAAAACAAAACCACAAAGAATAATGCTAGGTTTAGTACTTGTGGATATCCCTATTGTCATGTCTGAGGTCTTGAAATAGTGATGATGATCATGTAATACTTCAATTTTCCTATGGCAAATAATTCAGAAAATGCTAAGTGGTTATCATGACTTGGTTAGGACCATTTAAATTTGGCTTACTTTATGATGAAAATTTTCATTTAAATTAAATGAGTAAACTTTTTGACATGCATTCATATGTTCCCAAAGCTTGCATTTCAGTATAGGCATGAGTTTTCTCTCATATCGAGGTCATGGATATGTGTGTCTACTTAGTGTAGCAGTAGGTAAAGTTACTATTATCTCCTTTGTGAATGTTGTAACAGAATCTCAGGCTCCTGATTAGTCAAGTTGTCATGGTAGTTGAGTAATAAATGGCAAAGAATTAAAAAGAACTACATTGTAATTATTCCTTGAACTATATTTTAATTTTAAATAAAAGCTGCAAAACCTTAAGAATGCTAAATATGGGGACCGGGTGGTGGCGCTGGAGGTAAGGTGCCTGCCTTGCCTGCGCTAGCCTAGGACGGACTGCAGTTCGCTCCCCCCATTTCCCATATGGTTCCCCAAGCCAGGAGTGACTTCTGAGTGCATAGCCAGGAGTAGCCCCTGAGCATCACCGGGTGTGGCCCAAAAACAAAAATAAAACAAAACAAAACAAAAAGAACGCTCAATTTACATCAGGAAGATGTTTGAAGAGGGAGTTTTTGGTTCAAATAATAGGATGGCACCTTTAGGTGATCAGAGAAGATTCATTAAGAAAGCAGAAACTGGGCCCGGGAGATAGCATGGAGGTAAGGCATTTGCCTTTCATGCAAAAGGTCATTGGTTCGAATCCTGGTGCCCCATATGGTCCCCCGTGCCTGCCAGGAGCAATTTCTGAGCATGGAGCCAGGAGTAACCCCTGAGCACTGCTGGGTATGACCCCAAAAAAAACCAAAAAAAATAAAAAGAAAAAGAAAGCAGAAACTATAAAGTAATTTGATATATGGAATTAAAAGTGAAATGGTTAGCAGTGTTAAATATTGAATTAATAGGATGAGACTACCCAGATAGTTTAAAATGAATTGTGCACTGCCCTTCACTTCTGAAATGCATCAAGTGTGTTTTTTGTTTGTCAGTAAGGTCTTTTAATAGGTGATTAAGTGAATATAAGTGAGCCCTCAGTCTTACTATTATGTCTTTAAAGAATATACAGAGAGATGCCAAGGATATACATATACAGAGTAAACACTATGTAGCCATCAGTAAGGCTAGGTAAAAAAGGAAACACCCCTAGCCATCAGTAAGGTTAGGAGAAGGGCTTCAGAAATAACTGAATGACTGATATCTCTGTTTTGAACTTGCAATCTTTGGAACCATGAGAGAATTAACATGTTTTAGTTATGCAGTCTGTGCTATCCTGGCAGATAAAGAAACCAAAAAAAAATGAACATGGAAAATAAAACAAAGAAGGAACATACTTGAGAAGGGAGCCTTCTCACCATTCGATGCTGAAGTTTAGATGGAAGCCTACATCTAATATCATGTGAGTTGACTGAGATGTCAGTGTCAGGACTAATTCATAGCTTCTAGATTAAAGTGCTTTAGACAGGCAGCGAAGAAACACCTCTCAGGGTGTTAAGCGGGTCCTTATGTGGTTGAACAACAGTGGTAGCGGGCTTATTGGCTTCGTTGTGTCAGACCTTGGTTTACAGGGATGATGTAAAGCTCTGGATTCTCTTGAGGGTCCGTGACTGGAACTAGAGCTGAGATGGAGCAATGTATGTTTCCTTCATCATAAATCAAGAAGCAGAGGCTGATACAAGAACTAGGAAACAAAACTCGACTTCTGCTTCAGTCTGTTTCTGCCATATTCTGTTAGGCTTAATTTTACTATCAGAGACAAGGAGGACGTCTGCTTCACTGTGTTCTAAGAGCAGGCCAAGGAATGGTGGCTTGGGAGCCAAGAGACAGATTATCTATAATATGATACCTATCATATTATGAGATATCCCCTTCTTCCACAAATGAGCATTGGCTTTAAAATTCTGAGGAAATCAGTCCAGAAAAGAAAAGAAAAGCCCAAAGGACTTATGGTGACATTAAATGACCTACCTTTATATTGTTATTATTATTGAATATAGTTTATAATATAATTAATGTTTATTCTTGAGGTATTCAGTATTGCTGTGTATCACATCTACCATTAAGTGCCAATGTGCCTCCACTATATTTCCTCCAGACCCTTCTCAGATCACTTCTTATCCCCCACTCCCTTGGTAATTTCAGGGTTTTTGTTTGTTTTGTTTTTGGGTCACACCTGGTGGCAGTCAGGGGTTACTCTTGGCACTGTGCTCAGAAATCACTCCTGGAAGGTACATTGAACCATATGGGATGCTGGGATTTGAACCACCTTCTGTCCTAGATCAGCTGTGTGCAAGGCAAATGCCCTACTGCTATGCTATCTCTCCAGTCCTGTAATTTCAGTTCTGTCAAGGTTTAAGTATTTGTTTTTGTTGACAATTGTTTATTCCCTTTGTTGTTTATTGCCTATCTTTGAATAGTATTACAATGTACATATTTGTAGACTAGAATAAAGTTATAACCACAACTAGAAAGATAACACCAAGTGGTAGTTCTGGCAAAACTATTACATGACCAAAGTAACTCATGGTTTGATCTGTTATAATAGTTACTGAGATTGCAACACAATATTTCAGAGACTTCTCAGAGAAAGAAAATATAATCAGAGTTGTTAATAGCTGACTGACTCTGGATAATCAATTTTATATAGACATTATGGCATTTAGGCAGCATTTATGTTGTAAATCCATCAACTGTCCTAATATAGTGAAGTTACTGGAGAGTAATTAATTAGGCCATAAATTTTAGTTTCTGGCCTTTACTTCCCCATCAAAACATTTGTTAGATGTGTTCTATCTTAGTTGGGTGGATGCAGTAAGTAGTATAAAAAATGGCATAGGTCAGATTCTTTTATTATCAGTCTGAGGAAGCCTTTTTAATGTAGAACTGAGATCATCAGAAAATGAACTTTTTCAAAAGGTTAATCTTCTACATTGTCAGAAATAAGAAAATATTTATTTGTAATCAATTTTTTGTCATTTTTACATATAATTTTGTAAATACCTATGTAATGAATAGATTCTAAAGACACAAGTTTGAGGATATTCAATCTGGAGGCTCTGTTGCTTTAATATACAAAAACCTGAACTGACCAGAGTTAGTGGCTTTTATTTCTACTTTGAAAGATTTAGATAACAAAAGCATACATATTTAATGTTTTTCTACAAATATTAGTATAGATTAAAATTCAATATAACTTTTAAAATACTGTTTTGGATGCTGGAGAGATGCAAGGTATGCAGCTTGCCCTGCAACCTAGTTCTATTTCTCAGTATTAAATTTAATTTCTAGATTCTCTGCCAGGAAGTATCCCTGAGCACAGATCCAGGAGGAAGCTTTGAGCAGACATTCTGGAATTGCCTGGGCATTCTCCCCTCCAAAAATATTAGAAATACTATTTTGCTGGTTCAAAAATCATATTAAAATACTTATAAAGAGTATCCATAAGTATTTTGCCTCCTTTTTTTTAACCTATTCAAATTTAAGTATGGGGGGATTGTAGCAAAAGACTTTATGTCCAAGTTGCATTTTAGTTTATTTTTCCATTTTATGAGAAGGTTCTTATTTTAATTGTAGGGCCCGTTTTTCTTGTTACATCTGTTTATGTGTGCACAGATGTCTGTGTGGATGTGTGTGTGTAAAATGTGACCGTTCTTAGTGTTGACATTGCATCAGTCCTTCTGACCTGAGCCCTCACTCTAGCTTCTGCTTATATTTGCCATCGTTATCAATGTAATTGTTTGAATCTTAACAAGGAGAGAGTCATGTGACATCTGGGCACATATTTCTTTATTAGTTAACATTGTGTTCAATTATGGTTCCTCTGTTGAATTAAGTAAATCGTGACTCATGTAGACTTTGTCTACTTATGTAAAAGTAAAGGTTCAGAAAGATAGCTCAATTGGCTGAACAATTGGTTTGCATGCAGGAGGCCTGGAGTTCAATGAAGCACCATATGGAATTCCAAAAACTGCCAAGGAATAACTTTTAAGTACTGAACAGTAATGCTTGAGCAGCATAATGTCCCAGTATACAAAAAGAAAAAAATGATTCTTAATAAAGTGAAAGTAAATAGTACTTGACAATTCAGTATTTATCAAGGCATTCAGTTTGATGCTGGTTATGGATCTATGGCAGGAACTAGACAACTTTTCCTCTCAAGACTTGTATAGTTAGTGGGTGTTAGAATTCAAACACAACTAATAGGTTGTATCAATAAATACAATGATAATAAAAAAATAGAGTCCTTCCAATGAAGTATACACACTGGAGATTAATAGGATGTTCCCCCAATTCATCTTTTAAGTTTTCCATTTGTTTCAACTAAGTTCTAACTGACTTAATTTTTAATTATTGAAATAACAGAGGTGATATCTTTGTTATGTGAGTGAAATAAGATTGTTGATATAAAAGAAAGACCTATAAAATGCTAAGAAGTGTGTAAGAGTTTGAAAAATGTCTGTGTAGAGGCATACTATGAAGAGAAATTTACTGTTGACATTATGTGTGAGGGAGGACATCTCTATTAAAACAAAAAGAAGGCATGGACATCTATAATGATATATCATAGCTGTTAAGAAAAACCTAAGTATGCTCTGCCTACAAGTCTTAAACCTACATAAAAACAACTTGATTTGAAATATTTTCATTACCCCTATTCAGTACTGAATAGTACCATATTTTTTTCTCCAACTCTATTTAGAAAAAAACACATTTGGTTATACTGTAACCTTGATGCTTACTTAAAATGCCACTGAAGAAATGTGTGTTGAAAATATTAAATTAATTGTTGTGATTCCAGAACTGTTGGTGATTCTAGAACTTTCAACCATTTGCACAAGATTTCAGAGGCATATATTTTAATATATTGATTTCCTGAAGCTGGAGAAATAGTAAAAACGGTAAGAAACTTGCATCAGACGGTTTCATTCCCCAACACAACATAGCACTACCAGTACTGATCTTTGAGGGTAGAGTCATGAATAAACTTAAGCACCACCAGGTGTGATCAAAAGCGTGTGTGTGTGTGTGTGTGTGTGTGTGTGTGTGTGTGTGTGTGCCTACTCGCACTTGCCTTGCTCAGAGAACAAACTCCCATTTGTTGTTCATCACATATTTTCCCCCTGAGTGTAGAGCAAGAGTAAACCCTGGGAACCACACTATGTGACTCAATCAACATCCCTCCCCAAAATAATATTTTTCTGAAACAATAAAATGTGTTTTTTTTCTAAATAGAATTGGATAAAAAAATATGGTACTATTCAGTACTACACAGGGCTAATGAACATATTTCAAATCAAGTTTTATTTGTCTGTTTGTTTTTAAATAATATGAACCACATATGGTGATGCTCACCTGGGCTCTGTGGATCTGACAGTTTATTCTCTGTCTCAGGGAGCTTGGTTTACCAAAGCCACAGAGGTGCGAGTGGTCAAACCCATGACCTTATACACACTATAAATGTGCTTGGAGCCATCAACATTCCCTTATCAGAAGTCGTTTTCAAGATCTTGGCTTAGAGAGCACATAATAGTCAGTACTCTGGCAGTGATATAATGAAAGGAAACTCCAGAGATTAGAATTAAGACATTGCTGGACTTTTTCCAAACAGAGTAGAATAAGGTGCAGTCCCAAGAGCTTTCTGATTACCAACAGTGAGGGAGTTTATGGAGTTCCTTCCCCAACTCAGATCAAAGTATTTTTGTCTGTTTCATTACAGTCGGGCAGTGAATCTTTCTGCTCAAGATCAGTTAAAAGGAAATTAAATCTGAACACAGAACCAGAAGTATTTTTCAAACACTACTGGATATGGCCCCCAAACAATAACAATGACGAAGGAAGAACCAAAATTATTAAGTGTCTTTTCAAAATTAGAAAGCCTAAACACAAGCAGAGAACTGATCTGTACTCTGGTTGTATACTCTGGAGGGTAGCTGTTGAAAAGAAAGGACATGGGATCCTTGAAGTAGGGAGGTAGTTATGCTGGTAATGGCTTTGGTGTTGGGATTATGTGCATGGGAAATATTCATTAACAGTATTGTAGATCACAAAATCTCAGTAAAAACAAAAGAAACTAGGAAGTTCTCACAGAGATTGGCACACATCACAAAAAATGAGAACAAGCAGTGTTGGCGGGGATTCGAAGAGAAAGGAACTCTTATCCACTTCTGGTGGGAATGCCATCTAGTTCAGCCTTTATGGAAACCGATATTGAGATTCCTCCAAAAACTGGAAATTGAACTCCCATACGATCCAACTATGCCACTCCTAGAAATATACCCTAGGAACACAAAAATACAATACAAAAATCCCTTCCTTACACCTATATTCATTGCAGCACTATTTACTATAGCCAGACTCTGGAAACAAGCAAGATGCCCCTCAACAGATGAATGGCTAAAGAAACTGTGGTACATATACACAATGGAACATTATGCAGCCGTCAGAAGAGATGAAGTCACGACATTTTCCTATACATAGATGTACGTGGAATCTATTATGCTGAGTAAGATAAGTCAGAGAGAGAGAAAGAGAGAGAGAGAGACAGAATGGTCTCACTCATCTATGGGTTTTAAGAAAAATGAAAGACATTCTTGCAATAATAATTTTCAGAGACAAAAGAGAGGAGGGCTGTAAGTTCCAACTCACCTCATGAAGCTCACCACAAAGAGTGATGAACTTAGTTAGAGAAATAACTACATTCAGAACTATCCTAACAATGAGAATGTATGAGGGAAATAGAAAACCTGTGTAGAGTACAGACAGGGGTGGGGAGGAGGGAGAACTGGGACATTGGTGATGGGAATACTGCACTGGTGATGATGGGGGCAGGGGTGTTCTTTACATGACAGAAACTCAACCGCAATCATGTTTGTAATCAAGTTTTTTAAATAAAAAGAAAAAATAAACTAGGAAGTCTAAATATAGGACTTCCTTTTTTAGTTTGTTTGTTTATTTTTTCTTGGCTACACCCAGAAGTATTCAGATGTTATTCCTGCCTCTGCTTAGAAATCACTCCTGGAAGGCTTGGGGGGACCATATGGGATACCAGGGATCAAACCCAGGTCCATTTTGGGTTGACCACATGCAAGGTAAATGACCTATTGCTGTGCTATTACTCTGGGCCTACCTACAGGAATTCTCATCTAATAATATTTCTCTTCTACCCTTATTTGTGTAAATAGTATAAATGTATACATAGTACTAGAGAAACCAGGACTTTGCTCATCTAATTTCTTTTACTGTCCTTTTTATTTATGGGAATAATTTGGGCCAAACCTGTTAGTAGATAGGGTTTACTCCAGGCTCTGCTCAGAATTTACTCTCTGAGGTGCTTGGTGGACCATATGTAGTGCCAGCAATTGACCCAGGATTTGGCACATTCAGGACACGCAAGTGCATTTAAGAAAAAGCCTCTACTTTCTTTCTGGCTCTTTATTTTGATTATTTTTTAAGAAACGTTTTGATAATTCTTTTGAACTGCCTATTGCTTTGTTATGAAGTAATTGTTTTTTTAATTAAAACATTTCTAAAGATAAAGCGTATTTGTAGTGTCTCAGATTATTTTTTCAGAGACCAGTGTCAAGAGGCCTGAGCTGTAAAGCCACATGATCACCACCTAGTGGCTAAAGGTTACTGTGGTTCATTGCTTGTGTCACATTTTCATTCATGATTCTGATAGAAAACACTGGGGAAAATCATGAGTTTTTGTCCCAATGGCAGCAATCTAACTTTCTGATCCTGAGAAAATATTCCATAATAATAAAGCATTTTCTTCTTTGTTCTCTTTCTTATATAACCTTTTATATAAGAATTTATATAAAGGAGGCTTTTGTTGTTCCAGCCTTGAAAGGGAATAGTGAGTCTTCCTGAAATGGAAATTTAATTAAGAAATACTGACTAAACCACCTAAGTTCACTTGGCATTTGCATTTTTAAAACGTCAAGATATGGGAGTAAGTAGAATTGTACAAAAAAGTAAAGCATAAAATCATTCGACAAGTTCCTTGATATGACTTTTTTTCCCTCTCTGAATTTATATACATTAGGACAAAGTAGTAAGGGATTTAGAAAAATGAGAGCTTGTAATTTCTTCATTGTTACTCACTGATACAATAAGAACATATGATGTTGAATTTTTAAAAATATTTTAATAACTATTAGAAATACTTTTAGAAAGTATAAAATATAGCAGTGATTATTTGAAAGCAACACAAGAAATGCTAGGGTAGCCCTAGGGGGGTCCCAGCTGAGGCAGAGCATTCACCTCTGGCCCAATCATGACTTAGTGTTGTCTGGAGTGTCCCCACCTACCCTTAGCATTGCTCGGGAGTTCCTCTAAAATCTGCAAAAATTTCTGTCTTTTATGCCCATAAATTTGATTACCAAAAATGGAATGTACTACATTCAGTTTAAAATAATTAATGGCTGTTTTAATATTATTCAGAAATATCTTCCTAATGATTGCACATTATTTCACTGTATGCTTCTGTGATTATTTAGAAAACCACATGGACTTATGGTGGCTAATGGTGTTGATATTGGACCTTTTTTTTTGAGGTGAATATTTAGATAAATTTGAAGATCAAGACTGTGTGCTAAGCATTGTGCCAATTTCTGTAGAAAACAGGAAAGACTCAATTTCCTGCCCAGATGGGAGTGCCAACACAAAACAGGTAGGCAGAGGATGGTTATTGTTAGAGACAAACCTTAGACCAACATCTACTGAAAAGTCAGAGAGGGCATCTGTTGAGAAGTCCAATGAATGACAGTGTCAGCTGTCAGAAGGCTGAGCTAGTGTATTTGAGGCAGATTGAATGAGTGCAGAGATCTTGAGGTAGGAATGGATTTTTTAGGAAGTAAAAGAGTTTTGAACAGCTATTTTTGTTTGATTTTCTCTATGTTACAAATTAGTGCACTTAGCTTTCACTTGTCTGACCAGGATTAGGTCAGTGGTTTCCCATCTGGTTCTCTGAGTACCACCAGAAATAATTTCTGAGTGCATCAGCAGTTGTGCCCCCAAACCAAAAAAAAAATAATAAAGAAAAACGTTTAAATATATAGATTTGATATCAGATATAGAGTTGAGATTAAAAAATATACACAGTATTTTGAGATGTTCAACATCCCCAGAGTAGATACTTCTATAATAAACAGAATTTACTTCATTTTATTAAAGTTATTTTTGTCTTTTAAGAATAATAACATACCGAAGTACCCATATTACATATACATAATAGTAGATCCTGTGTTTTAAATTTTTTAGAGAACTCTGCCTAGATAATAAGTCTAGATATCTTTAAATAATTTTATAATATTTTGGCTTGATCATTTGTAAAGTTAGGTAACTTTCAGTACAGAAAACTTAAAATTTTAATTTCATATAAATGCATGTTTCTATTTGCATTTTAGTCTTTATTGCTTTGGTTAAAAACTCATATTTACTTCAAATAGCAGTGGTAGTAGTAGACATATTTTTACTTTTTCCTGTTCTAAATGAGAATATCTAAATTTCCATAATGCGATTTATGAAATATGTGGGTACCTTTTGTTCATTGAAGAACTGGCATGCCATTCCTTTTTTATTAATCTCTTGTTAGCACTGTGAGGTGAACTAAATAAAATCCTTTCAAATATTAATATTTGGTTTAATTAATAATATCAAACATAGATATTAATATTTCAAACATTAGTATTACAGAAAATTATATTAATTATATAACAACATTAATTATATTATGTTACATTGTTATTTCATATTGTTAATATAATATAGTATATACATTATGAATAATCGGTATATATGTAATATTTTAATTAACTGTTAATTAAAATATTTGTCTTTTCTTGTTGGATCTCCTGTGACTTCTCGGTATAAACCTTAGTGGGTCTTTAAGTAGGTATATTATCATCTGAACCTACTGATCTACATAAGGAGGAGCTGAAGACAGTTTAGAGACTAATTCAGGTTTAATCACTGGCACTACAAATGCTCCCCTTAATACTATCAAGAGTGACCCATAAACACACCCAGGAGTAAGTCTTGAGAATCAACAGGTGTGACTGCAAAGAAATCAAGAATCAAAACTATCTTCTGAATTAGAATTTAAAAGAAATACCAGGTAACCCATATGAATGTTAATATTTAAGGATCACATCTTTGGAACTTGATCAATTTTTGTGAAGGCTAAGTGGTTTTTTTTATTATTATTATTTTTTTGTGTGTGTGTTTGTTGTTGCTTAGATTATAAGATTAAAATTTTCTAATTTATTTCAGCAGGTTTTGAACTCTATGACTAATTTTGAGTTTTTAGATATATTTTTCCTTATGACTGAGTTTACTCAGACAGTTCTGAAGTAATGTAAAGCAGATGTTCTATTGGAATAAACATAATAAAACTATATAGTACAGTGGGTAGAGAACTTGCTTTGCATACAGCTAACCAGGGTTAAATCCTGGGGATTCTCCCTGAGCACAGAGCCAGGAATAAACCCTGAGCACTACCAAATATAGGCCAAAAGAAAAAAATAAAGTAATAGTATGGATCTGAATTTATTTTTAAATGTATAAGTTTATGGACTGCTAGAGAATACACAGTGAAATCATCTCTTAGGTTGTAACTGCCATTTGTAGAAACCTATTTTTCTGTTGTATTATTTCTATGCATGTATGTTCTAGGGGGCATGAATATATATTTTTCTGAAGATAATCCAGATACCCAGATGTTGCATTTATAAAGTGTAACTTGTGAGTCATAGAGATATAAATCTGTATCCTCTAATTTCTGTGGTTGTGATTTCTCCTAAATCATATAGGAAAAAGGGGGGTAAAGGTATGCCTAAAAGATCTAGAGTGCATTTCCAGAACCTAGGGTTTAATCCTCTGCATGAATGTTTCTCTCAGCACCCTCGTGGAATGGACCCGGAAAAAAAAAAAACCTGCAAAAGAAAATGAGCAATGATTTATTTGTTAAAGTTGTCATTTTTCGTTTTATGCAGATTCGAGCAACAGTGATGACTTTAATCTTGTTCAAAATTTTTGATATATAGATTTCTGTTTTGTATCTGGCTCTATATTAATGAAACATTTGAAACATTAATCATGTATTGTTGCTATTATTGTTTGTTTTTATTTTTGGGCCACACCCTGGGGCACTCTGGGATTACTCCTTTCTCTGCACTCAGAAATCCCTCCTGGAGGGCTCGGGGACCATATGGGATACCTGGGATTGAACATGCGTCTGTCCTGGGTCAGCTTTGTGCAAGGCAAATACTCTACTCCTGTGCTACCACTTCAGCCCCTGGTGTTGCTTTTCTTGCATCTAAAAAAATGTGTTTTGGGCAGTAAAGACATGTATAAAGGCAGACATGGAAACAAAATTTAAAAGCAAATTTTAGCTGGTTGCAATTCTAATTTTTTTGTTTTTGTGCCACACCTCGCGATGCTCAGATTTACTCCAGGGATCACTCCTGGTGGTGCTTAGGCAACATATGGGATGCTGAGGATCATAACTAGGATTGCCACATGCAATCAAGTACTCTACCAGTTGTACTGTTACTCTGGCCCCTGTAGATCTAGTTTAAATAAGAATGTGTCATTGTTTTATCTATTACTGCATAGCTCAACTAACTTGAGTCTTGGGAGGGGGTTATTTGCTTATTTTAGCTATTCATTAATGATAATAGCATTTACTTCATTGGAGGAGATTAGCTGTAGTTCTGAGCAAGCAAGAGATGTCATTTGGATCCCAAGGCTAGTGGGGAAGATTGTTCAGAGGGCTGTAGTTCTTGCTTTATATTTGGAGCCTGGCTTCTAATCACAGCACCCTCGTTATACTTTCAAATACTGCCTTTCTTCCCCAGCCACACCCAAACAAAGGTTAATGTTGTGTTTTGGTAGATTCACCATTTTGTGTATGTATTGGTATGGCTGATATGAACAATCTTTTTCTCTATTTGCTCTCCAGGTTCTTTAACAGTAATCCACTATGAATGCTTGAATTCATATAAATATGATGTTTGTGATGCATTAGATTAGAATTGTATACATCTTTCTATGCTGTATTGAATTAGAAGTTGACATTAATTTCACCAAATACTAGCTGAGCAATTGATCTTTGATACTAAGTGCCTTGTCCTTATCACATTGTCTTGGGATAAATGTGTGTCTTTATTTGTACACTGTGTTTATTTTTTTTAGATTTTTATTGTGACTGAAGTTCATTACACAGAATCATTTATGGTACATAGTGACAATGAATGAAGGGCATTCCCATCACCAATGTTGTCCTCCCTCCACTTCTGTTCCCAGCATGTCTCCCATATCTCCCTCCTTTGCTCCCTCCTCCCCCAGAATATTAGTGAACTGTGTTCATTTTTTTTTTTTTTTTTGGGTTTTGGGCCACACACGGTGACACTCAGGGTTTACTCCTGGCTATTAACTCAGAAGTCGCTCCTGGCATGCCCCGGGGACCAAATGGGGAACCGGGGGATTGAACCAAGGTCTGTCCTAGGTTAGCGCAGGCAAGGCAGGCACCTTACCTCCAGCGCCACTGCCCGGCCCCGAACTGTGTTCATTTTTAAAAGAAAATATTTCAGGCTGGAGAGAGAGTTCAGCTGGCAAATTATTTGCCTTGCATGCAACTAACCCAAGTTCAGTTTACTCCTGTTCCCCTAATCTTCACCAGGAGTAATCTCTGAATATAGAACCAGGCCAAATCTAGATGAGACCCCAAATCAAAATAAAAATAAATACTAGTGCTTCTAACAACAACAATAATAATGATAATAATAATGATACTACAATAGCAACAATAATAGAAGGGAGATTCTTGTAATTGAGTTTCTTTGCTTTATTAAGAAAAGTGGCTGCTAGAAAGACATAAGTTGCAATTTACTTGAAATCTACAATGTAGCCACATAATTGTGATAATTTTATAAGTATTTTTTGTAAGAACTATTACATTTTAACAGTTAAAGGTGGTTTAAGGCATAATTTATAATTAAGTTATCTTTGTCCTTATCTTTGTTCACCAAGACTCTGCTTGGAAAAGTGTTTAGCTTTGTATAATATTGTGATTTGATTGACAGATATCAATTTTTTTAAGGTTCATTCCTTTTAATATTCAGCACAAGACAGCAAATGTGATGTGTGGGAATTGGTCTGTTGTTTACCAATTGATTTAGCCATTTGATTTAGTTCCCTTAAGGCATTTGACTTTAATGTAAAATGTATTTTCTTTACCACGATTATTTTAAGAAATAATTAGATGTGAATAAATCATTTAATGGCAATGTTAAGATGAATTTATGCTTTAGTCAGCCCATTTAGTAATTTCTAAAACTTAAGTGTCTAATTCTGAACCAACATTTTAGAATGGTATTTAATTATATTGAGTTCATTTTTATTAAAAAAATTACTTAGGAATGGAAAAACTTTCAAGATAGACTGTTAATGTAAAAATATAGTTTTAGTCTATCTTGTTTTGCTTAGAATGATTAAATAGAAATGAATTTAATATGTTGTTTGATTCAGTAGATCACAATGTACTTTTTAATGTAGTCTTTTCCCATACCATTCCATAATGTTTCAATCTTTTTTTTTTTGTTTTTTTTTTTGTTTGTTTGTTTGTTTTTTGGGTCACACCTGGCAGTGCTCAGGGGTTGCTCCTGGCTCCATGCTCAGAAATTGCTCCTGGCAGGCACAGGGGACCATATGGGCCACCGGGATTCGAACCGATGACCTTTTGCATGAAAGGCAAATGCCTTACCTCCATGCTATCTCCCGGGCCCCAATGTTTCAATCTTTATTGTTAATCTGGGAGCTGCTCTTCTGGTTTCTTATACAGTGAAATACTATGCTGTTCTTTGCCCAATTCTGGACAAATTCAGGATGCAACTGATTTGACTGTCAACAATCCAAGGCATAGTCCAAGGAAGATTGGACTGTTTGGAAAAGGCGCCAAGAAGTATTTACTATTTTTAAATATATTCTACACAGAATTAAAATGCGTATGTATTTCAGAATCCCCCTTCACCTGTCTCTGATCCTCATTTGTTTTTGTAATAATAAACTTATATGGGGCCAAAGTGAAAGTGCAGTGGTAGGGTGTTTGCCCTGCATGCAGTTGGCCCAGGATGGACCTGGGTTCAATCCCTGGTGTCCCATATGGTCCCCCGAAACAGGAGTGATATATGAGTACATAGTCAGAAGTAACCCCCGAGCATCACTGGGTGTGGCCCAACCCTCCCCCCAAAACAAACAAAAACCTTATAAATAACAATATTATTTATACCTTAGGGGAAAAATAATTTTTATAAAAGAATGATCATGAAAAATTTTAGTGTATAGACCTTATACAGTATGAATATTCTATTTGTTCACTTGTTTACACTGGTTTGCATAGCTGACAGTGTCTGAGAAAAGTCATTCAGACAAAATGGCACATCTCTGCATATACCAAGGGCACACCACACAGAGAAAGCTGGTTTAAAAGTGATTCATACCTTTTACCTTTTGCCAACTTGAGCTGCAACATATTTATATTTTACTTGCTTTGATTTATAATCTAAAATGGTTTAATGTTAATATATGGTCAGGATAGAATATATAAGTGGGAATTTAGGAAAACTTGGCCTTACAACAGTTTGGATATTATAGCTGTGAATATTCATGTAGTGATCAATTCGCTGAGGTAGTCATGTGATGGAGTCTTTTAAAACTCTCTGGAAAATAATTTTAGACCTGAATGGTGTTCATGAGCTATATCTGAAGACAAACTGAAGGATATGAGTATTCGTTTTAGAAACTTAAAAACAATTTTATATGGATTAAGTTGGATGCTTTATTCATAAGAAAGAATTAGTTTGATCTTAATATGCCTTGATATTTTAAAGTTCTGTAGTTCTGATTTTTTAATTCATTGCTATGCAGTCTTTATTTTAAAATA
This sequence comes from Crocidura indochinensis, assembly GCA_004027635.1. Classification (NCBI taxonomy): domain Eukaryota; kingdom Metazoa; phylum Chordata; class Mammalia; order Eulipotyphla; family Soricidae; genus Crocidura; species Crocidura indochinensis. Next base: position 11,252 of record PVKC010000607.1, on the reverse strand, counting down.
ACGTAAAGGGGTTTAATAACATTTTTGTGGCTTGTTAGAGCTGTAGTAATATATCATTTGAACAAAAGTTCATTCAGTATAAAATTTCTCTTGTTTTCTCCCCCCCCCACACACACCCTTAGTCTTATTACAAATTTTGATATACGGACAGTCGCTGTTTCTCTCTTAAAAGAATATTATTCTGGAGCTGGAGCAGTGGCATAATCAGTAAGGCATTTGCTTTGCACACACTAACCTAGGAACGACCACAGTTTGATGCCCCGGCATCCCATCTGGTCCCCCAAACCAGGAGTGATTTCTGAGCACAAAGCCAGAAGTAACCCCTGAATGTCACTGACTGTGGCCCCAAAAGAAAAAAAAAACATTATTCCCAGTATGATTGCTTATTCCCAAGTGGACATAAAATTTTCCTTTGATTACTTTCCTTTTGCATCCTCCCTTTTGGCTATATTTTTACATGAACGGGTAAGTGTCATTTTAATTTTTTTTTCTAAAGTACATCTATTCAAGTGTGCACTATTAAGGAAAGGAGGTCTTTTATCTTTTTATCATTGCAGGTATTTCTCACATATAATTATATCTTTATAAGTTGTATCTTGTGGATTTTTTTCATATACAAGTTTTATGTAGTCAAATTATTAAGTTATTTTTAGCTATGGCTTTTTTATCTGCAAAGAACTTTTGAAAGTTTTTGCTAATACACACAATTAGCAGTGAACATTTATAGTTGTACATGAATTTCTTAAAACATGTATTTTATGGCTGTATGAATAGGGGAGAATTTTTTAGTGATATCTTGTGGATTTTGGGACTAAATATGTTTTGAGTTTAGAGAACAGCAAGATTTCATATTTCTTAACAGATAAACCCTGTAAGACCCCCACTCTTTTGTACACTCCCAGAGCAAGGTAAAGTGTTTGAGGCAATTGAACAACATATATCACCACTGATTACTGGACTTTCAGAGTTAATGAACCAATTATATGCTAAATATTCCTTGAAATGTATGGTCTTTGGGGGAGATAAACTAAGTAAATCAGTAAACCTTCATTTCTAACTGAAAGGAAAAGGGTTTTAACAACTCTTAATGTTGCATTAACTCTGGCTGCTTGTTAGCAAAGTCTACCTCCTTTCACTCTGAGTAACTCTTAATAATGAAGTACATACAACTGAAGACATTCCCTTTATTTCTCCTTTCTGCTTTCATGCAATTCCAGCATGTCCAAGGACACATCCATGCTTTTTCTGGCTGAGGATCCAGGATAGCCTTTATCATTGCTTCTTCCATCTAACAAATACTTTCTCTGATGTCATGTGCTTCTAGAGGTATCTTATATAATCAAGAGATGAGAGAAGAAAGGACCAGTACTGCTTCTTTATGGCCAGCACCCAACAGGCACTAAGTTTGAGTGTTGAAAGCCAGATTTTGTGAAAAGGAAATAACTATTTGTACAGCTATGTAGGCAGTTCCTCCATTCTAAAGTTGAATTGAGAATTTACCTCCTGGGAAGACATGTCTGCCTAAAGGAACACAAGTGGCAGACTTGTAAACAACTTGTAGGAAAACCAAATGTATTGCATATGGGCTTTTCCTTGAATGGGAACTAAATCACAGGAAAGTTCATCATCAAAAGATTTCTTGAGGGCTTTTCATAGCCAAATCAACCCTAAGATCATCAGGGACAAACAGACCAATAGTCATGTTGATTGACTCTTTTCAGTGAATGGGGACCACATACCAGAGAAACCTCTTAGAAAACTTCTGACCAATATAGTTACTGTGGAATTTCAAAGTAAGTGTGAAATTTCAAGCAACTTTTTGATAAGGTCAAAGCAAAATATCACTATGTGAATGGGACAAATAGTACAGAGTAGACCACAGGTCTGTTTCCTTGGAAACTGGAGTTCAGAGTTTTGGGAGATGTTGTATCCAGAAATCCAGAAGCCCCTCGCCTGGGTTGTAAAATCAAGACTACTTTGTCAGTGTGGCTCAGGTTCTCCAGGCGAGAGTGAAATGCATCGTTTTGGTATTAAAATTTCAAATAACCCCCTTTTTGATAGTCTGATTTTAGAGAACAGATTTCTTTAGGAGAAAGAAAACATACTCAAAGATAGAACTTACTATGATAGTTTAAAGTAGCAGAATATTTTTCTTTTGGGGCCAGACCCAGTGACGCTCAGGGGTTACTCCTGGCTATACGGTCAGAAATCGCTCATGGCTTGGGGGGCCATATGGGATATGGGGGAATCGAACCACAGACCGTCCTAGGTTAGTGTATGCAAAACAATCATCCTAGTGCTTGTGCTACTTCTCCAGCCCCAAAAGTATCAGAATATTTTCAAGAAAAAAAATTACACTTTTTATTAACTTGGAAATGGATTGTCAGTATTTGTTATTCCAAAATGATGAATGTTGCTGGATAGAGTTTTACTATCTTTGACTTAATGTTTTCTTAGTCTCCTATGCATAACTCAGAGGTGATAATTTCTTACATATTTTGGAGACTGTTTATTCATGTATTTTCTCTAGTTGGACTGTATAATTATTGCACAAATTTAAGCTAATGGTTGGACCTTGGGGGAAGTTTACTGCTTTGACTTATTCCCTGATGTGGATGTTTCTGAGTGATTGAAGATTGTCTTGCCTACTAATGCCAGAGGGATCCTGAATGAAAATAATTTGTTAGCTTTGAATTTTTTCCCTTTTTTTCAGTCTAGGACACATTACGAGAATCCAAGGCTTCATGCAGTGCTATCTAAATGTTCATAAACCTATTTGCCTATATCTTCCTTTTTAGAAAAAAAAAAAGATTATGCATCACCTTTAGGAATCGACCTTTCTAAACATTATTTATATATCATGGTTACAAAATTTTTCATGGTTGAATTTCAGTCATACAGTGTACAACACACTTCACCAGTGCACATTTTCTTTTACCAGTGCCACCAGTTTCTGTAAAGGGTTCGAAATACCCCATTTCCGCTGTCCGGCCAGATAAATGAAAGAGACAAGAGGCCCAAACAAAAAGATTAAGGTTGTTCCAACATTGTTGATGTGTTCAGTTTTCTGTATCATGTGCTCCATGTTTTTGCTAGTTCCCTAAGTCAAAGTCTAGGAAATCATGGTTCCAAAGGTTCTGCTCAGTCTCTGTTGTCAGAATTGGGCTTCTGTGCTAAGAAATCTTGATTTTTGTAAGAGATCTGGACTATAGCTTAGGGTAGGGTTTTCCTTAATGGTCTCCAGGTAAGTTCTGCCCAGTCACTGTTGTCAAAGTCAGGTTTCTGAAGTTAGTGCTCTTATTTTTCATAGTTCAAAGGATGATACATCTTCTGATTTCCACTTAGTGTTAGGTGATGTGATAGGACCTCCGGTCTTAGGTCAAGTTGACATTTCCTTACTATCCATGTTGTCCTACTACCACTAGCACAAGTGTATCTCCCAAAAGAGCTTAGTTCCTGGTGTTGTTGCAGGGATTTGTTTCAGTTCTATGCCTGGGATCTGGGATTAGAGAAAGAACAGTGTCCAATCTTGAGGAGACTTGAGTTGTATCCACATGACATATGTCCAGGATGGGAGGCACCCTTGTGTAAGAAGTGTGAGTTCTTATCCTTAGAAGATAAGATCTTCTGTCTGAGTCCATGATTTCCCCTTATTTACTATACCTATACAAAAATGTATGGTGTCCTTTTGTATTGCTGGTGCTATTCCGAGTAAGGTTGGCAGGCTACACATACAGTATCTGTGGTGTGTCCTGAGCTTTTATCTCAGGCACAACCGATGGTTTCTTGGTTTTTGTACCAAGCAGCACCCAAGCTGAAAATCTGCCTATATAAAAAATAAAGCAAATAGGTGAAACTGAGCTAAAAAAAGATAAATTGAGGGATAAAAAGGAAAAGAAAGGTATTTGAAAAAAGAAAGTGATGGGGGAGGCTATCTGTATGTTTAGGAGTATATATCTTAAGATGCATTATTAATATGCTATTAAGCTTACATAGGCCATGTAGGCCTCCCAATTAGGTTTTTTGAGATACTTTTGTGGGGAATGGAAACCAAAGCACTTTTTCATATCACAGATTTTGGTTTAGAGTTTAAGATATGATTTACGGCATTTTAGAGTCCTGTAATGTCCTTGAGTTGGGAGTTTTGCTGCATCTGATTCTGGTATTATGCATCAGTCCATGGTTTGATGGGGGTGAGAGGGGTCACAAGCTTGAGTCAACAGGCTTGTTGGTTGTGGTTCCTTGTTGAGACACGAGAATGAGAGGGTGTTTTTCATTGAGGAGCTGGATGGTGGTTTATTGGGGAAGGAGGTCGGACTTGGTGCCTATCAAGGTAAGAACTAAGGGAAAAGAGGGGCAAATAAAGAGGGGGTAATAAATTCGGGTTGGGATATGGGGGAGTATAAAAGTCTCTGGGTATGGAAGGGCAATGTATAAGTGGGTCTATATTCCTTATATAGATGAATAGTTTAAGGTTAAGGCTTGGCAGTCAGAGAGGACTTTCAACATTATAAAAAACAACGTTCACATAGAATATGATCTCAGAGATCTATTTCAGTGCAATCTTCCTTGTATAGGGTATTCCATTTCCTTAACTATAGTGAAGAACAAGAGTATTTTTGGATGATGCTAAAAATGGTATTTGTCGCAAGGGTGCTAATGCTTTTGAAAATTATTATCCATAGGAAAAAAAAAGGGGCCGGGCGGTGGCACTGGAGGTAAGGTGCCTGCCTTGCCTGCGCAAACCTAGGATGGACCTCGGTTCGATCCCCCAGTTCCCCATATGGTCCCCCGTGCCTGCCAGGAGCGACTTCTGGGCGAATAGCCAGGAGTAACCCCTGAGCATCACTGGGTATGGCCCAAAAACCAAAAGAAAAAAAAAAGACAGTACTGCAAGGCATCTGTTATGGATAAGGGAATTTTACTTTGGCTAACTGTCCTGGCACGTGGGTACTCTGAGCCCAGCTCTGGCCTCTGCTGTTTGTGAATGCATAGTGGGTGGAGTTTGCCTCTACCCCAACCCAGGGCCCAGCTTACCAGATCCGGCCGTGAAGACCCTCTGGCGTGGGTGAATCTGGCCTCCCAGACTAATGGGAAGTTCGGGGGGGGGGGAATCTTTGGCTAGCTGTCCAACCCAGTGCCCACCACATGCCAGTACAAGACCAAGAGAACTGGTACATGGCGGTTCTGAGCCCAGCTCTGGCCGTATATAGCTTTATTTCTTTTCAGCACCCAATTCTTGTCCAGAAAGATTAGTTCCAATTATGATGGTCACAGTAGACCATTCACTACCTTAACTGCATTCACCACTCTTTGTGCAGATTTCTTTTCTTTTTTTTTTTGTTTTTTGGGTCACACCCGGCAGTGCTCAGGGGTTACTCCTGGCTCCATGCTCAGAAATTGCCCCTGGCAGGCACGGGGAACCATATGGGGCACCGGGATTCGAACCGATGACCTTTTGCATGAAAGGTAAACGCCTTTCCTCCATGCTATCTCCCGGCCCCATGTGGCAGGTTTCTTACCATCATCTACACAAATGAATGCTATACAGCTGTTATGAAAAATAAAATAATGAAATTTGCTTAAGCATGATGGATATGGAGAGTATTATGCTGAGGGAAATCTACCATCTTTAAGTGAATCAACTTCCTCTCAATTACATCCAAAGCTACTGCTACTTTTGCTGGTTGTTCCAGAGATCCACAGTATGTGGATTATCACATACTTTGTAAGTAACTGTTCAAGAACATATGTTAGTTACTAATAAGAGTACAATATTTTTTATTTTTTTCCCTGTTCTTTTTGTGTTTGGGTCCAGTTTCTATAAGAGGAGATGAATGTGGAAAAATATTGCTGCTGAATGCTATAGTGCTAGTATAACTAAAAACTGATTTGTATTAGGAGAGGTAGAAAGTTGGTGATGATGAAATGGTCATTTCAAACTTATATGTAAATTCAGTAAGTCATCTGTTTTCTGAAATTTACTTCTCACATTGGAATGGATCTGAACTCAAAAGAAGAGAATCAAGATATAAGTTATATATATGTAAATTATATATATAAAATATATATAGCATATATATATATATATATATATATATATATATATATATATATATATATATATATGAAAGTTTTGCAATAAGAAGAAAATGGCTGGTAGGCCAGTGATTTCTATAGATCTTTCTAAAGTACTCCAAAAAAGTATATGCATTGCTATCAAAAACATTAGAATATGTTGGTAACATTCAGCTCTTTTTCAATTAGGGGGACTTTGTAGAACCCTTATGAAATGTCAGGAGGTTAAATATCTTGTCTGAAAACACTCAACTGGCATTAGCTATTTTAGATGCTTAACACTTACTCTTTTGGATTATATTACCAGACATACTCAGAAAAAGTCAAATAGACCTGTGTGTGACACTCCAGAGAATTCACCTCATAAATAATAGGCATGACTAATGTACTTATTTTAATTTTTAGTATTGGGTACTTAGCTTTTAAGAAACAGATTAATTCTGCATTTCTAGTGAGAAATCTAAGATTGCTTAGGGATGGGAGCATCTGGTACCAATACAGCTCAACTTTATCAGTTTCCAGTGTGAGTTTTCAACTCTTTAGAATATAGGGCCAGCTTGGAATTAATTGCGACTTAAAAAATTTAAGTCTGGTGATACTTAGGTGTTTGTTTCTTCTCAGGTAAAGGAGAACTCTGAAAGTTGAAGTTTCAATTTTCTTGAACAGGGGATGAAATACATATATATATATATATATATATATATATTTTTTTTTTTTTTTTTTTTTTTTTTTTTTTTTTTTTTTTTTTTTTTTTTTTTTTTTTTTTTTTTTTGGTCACATCCGGCAATGCTCAGGGGTTACTCCTGGCTCCATACTCAGAAATTGCTCCTGGCAGGCATGGGGGACCATATGGGGCACCAGGATTCGAACCAATGACCTTTTGCATGAAAGGCAAACGCCTTACCTCCATGCTATCTCCCAGGCCCCTAGGGGATGAAATACATGGGATACACTATACTATTACAAAAACATTTACATCTCAAATCTGTAAGACCCAAATTACTTACAGAAGATATTCTAAATATTACCTCATTGATGGCTATAATATATGTTTAAATCTGTTTCAGAGTTCTTGACAGCTTATTTGAAGCAAACTTTAATTCTTACTATAAAGCTTTTAAATAATGCTAGCCAGAAATTAATGTCATTGAGTAATGGTACTTAAAAAAGTAATGAAACAGGGGCCAGAATGTTAGCATGAGAGAGTAGGGCATTCACCTTGCTTGTTGCTGACCTGGGTTCAATCCTACCATTCCTAAGAGTTCAGTCCCTTGAGTTTTCCAGGAGTGATTTTTTTGAGTGCAGAGCCTGGAATAACCCCTGATAGCTTCTAGTTGATTCCCCCAACAACATAGAAAAGAAATTATTTTTCTTAAGGGTTGTCATAGTTAATGTGGCTGTAAGAATGAAGACCTCTAAAAATGTAAATATACCAATGCTTAAGAGAAACTAATCCCAATATTGGCAAATCCCAAAATTGGCAAATAAAGGAATGTCTTTTTTTCTTTCCTTTTCTATCCTCTCCTCTCTTCTCTTGTCCTCTCCTCTCTTCTTTTCTTCTTAACGTTTGAGTGAAGGTGGAAAGTCCCACATGCAGAAGTGTTGACTAGCTCATTGGTGCTCTCCTCAGGGATTACTGCTGAGGATTTCAACAAATAGTGCCAAGGATTTAATGTGGGCCTCCCACATGGAAGGCATGCACTCTAGTGTACTGACTAATTCTCTGCAATCCAAGAATGTAACTTATTGATTTATTTATTTTGGTTATTGGGTCACATTCAGCAGCACTCAGGGGTTACTCCTGACTCTGTGCTCAGAAAATGCCCCTGGCAGGCACATGGAATGCCAGGATTCGAACCACTGTCCTTCTGCATGCAAGACAGATGCCCTACCTTCATGTTGTCTCTCCAGCCCCCAAGAATGTAACTTTTAATTCACCTTCCTTCAACTCAATTTCCTTGTTCAAATCTACCAATCTACTTATCTGTCTGTGTAAGTGAATCATTTTGGCTTAACTTCAGTCATTATATGATCAGTACCTCGTTCAAGTCAAATTGCTTAATTCTCTAATCTCTCCTTTGAAATGTGGTGTAGGTATTTTAGTACCCTTTATTAAAAGAACTATGATTCTTTCTGGTCTTACCTATCTGCTTGCACAATGTTGATTTTTCCATTTATGTGAACAAAAACAGTTTTCAAAGATTGACTATAAACATAGAAACCAACAAACATGGGACAAGATCAAAGTCCATATGATCCCTAGTAAGAGAGACAGTTTGAAATATGAGCATACTTATTTTTTTTTCTCCAAAATCTGACCTGGCTTCTCTGTGCCAGAAGGACCTATAGGAAAATTGTTTTCAGAGGAAAGAATGACAATGCTTTCTCTTGAAGTAGGATTCTGGTGAAAGGATTTAATTAGTTCATTAATGAAAGGATGATGCAGGTTTGTCACTGCTAAGACCTGCCTGATTGATGTCCAATATGATCTATTAAAATATCTCTTGTTATAGAGAAAAAATGAAAAATATGCTTGAATAATAGCAACTGGGAGGGAAGAAGAGAGCAGAGCATATTGACGTGACCTGGAATAGGAATAGTGGAGGTCAGTGACGAGGAAAAACAGCCTAAACAGAAAAGGAAATTATTATTATATCATAGTAAATAATCTACCTAACCTAAGTTAAAAAGCTTGTGTATGCTAATAAAAATGACTCAATTATGTCAACATTTTTCTGATTAACTTTCTATGATCTTTAACAATCTGAATGGTTTCAGGAAGACAAAATACTTAACTTATTTAGAAAACCATTTAGAAAAATAAAGCAAGCAGTCCTGGCATTTATTGTCTGTCTTTATTTATTTTATCATTTCAGCGATTCTTTTTTTTTTTTTTTGGTTTTTGGACCACACCTGTTTGACGCTCAGGGGTTACTCCTGGCTATGCGCTCAGAAATTGCTCCTGGCTTGGGGGAACCATATGGGATGCCGGGGGTGGTTCATCCTATGCTAGTGGTTCATCCTATGCTAGTGCTTGCAAGGCAGACACCTTACCTCTAGCGCTACCTCTCTGGCCCCCATTCTTATTTGTTACTGTATTTTAATGAAGCCATCCTTCCATCCTTACTGCTGTATGTACAATAGCATTATATGAAATCATCATTAGCCTAGCAACTAATGAACACCTTGGTTTCTCTAACTCTGCAAGTCAGGCAGAAATGAGATGCACACATTTTTGAGAAAAATGACACTAACCCCAAAAGTTTGGTTTAAACATGTCATTTAACTGCTTAGATAAAAAGAAAACTGTGTGATGATATACAGAGAATATCACATATGCACTCTAAGTTTAGATACCATCCACATAGTAAATGAACTCCATTGGCCACTTTGAGGTGAGAAAAGTTAGGAACTATTAGTGTAAAATGTAACATTCTAGTGTGTAGATACTTAAAAGTAAAATATATGTAGATAGCTATTTGGGAATTTGTAATTTAAAGGCAAAATAAGGACATATTATTCTTTCCTCTACAAGTAGAAATCTCCTAAAAAGTTCTTAAGAAAGGAGGATTTAGGGCTGGAGAGATAGTACAGAGGTTAAGACATGCATTTTTAGCAGGTTCTGTTTGGTTCCATCTTCAGCACCACATGATTCCTACATAATCATCAGGTGCTATTCTTGAGTTCTCTCCCTGCAGCTCTACTGGAGTTTTCTGGAAGGACTCCCCAGCCTCCTGAGCACTACATGGAACGTCAAAATGTTTTTGAACATGAAGAGAGGATAAACAATAGTATGAAATACAGAGCTTATAGAAAGCTCAGCCATGCTGGGGAAATTTTTATTATTATTTTTTTGGGGGGAGAGATTATTTTATTGGGCCACACACAGTAACACTCAGGGGTTATTTAATCCTGGCTATGCACTCAGAAATCGCCCCTGGCTTGGGTACCATAAGAGATGCTGGAGGATCGAACCACTGTCCATTCTCAGTTAGTGCGTGCAAGGCAAATGCCCTAATGCCTGCGCCATTGTTCTGGCTCGTATTATTATTATTATTATTGTTATTATTTTGGTTGTGGGGCCAAACCCAGCAGTGATACATGCTGGCCTGGAAATATTTATTTTAATGGGAGTAGTGTTATTATTTTCAATGAATAGTTATATCATCTGAAAGGATGATATATAATGGAAGGATAAAGCACAATTTCAAATTAACAGAAAAAAATAACTTGTTCACTACTTAGAAAAGAAACAAAAATAGCAATATGAAATGATTAGTGAACCCAAAGTAAGCTGGTAGTTAAAATGACTAAAATAAACCATTAAATATGAACAAATTAAATTAAAATAATTAAAGCTACCTCTAAAGCCTGGGTTTTAAAGTAAATCCATTTGTGCGTTATTTGGCTATTTCAATTATTTTTTATTAGTACAAGAGCATTTGAGGGAACAAATGAATTAAAATACTAACAAATGCAAAGTAAGTCAAGCAAACAGTATTATTAGAAAATGAGAGGTTAAACACATAGTTAAAGTAAAAGACAATTTATTTGGAAATTATTTAAATTACAAAATAAAATATTTCAGTTAAAGTAATAAAACAAATGTGATTAGAACAAAATCGATGTGAACAAAATCATGTCCTGTCATATATTAAATATTCATCAAGTAAGTGATGAAGCATCTATATACTGCAATTTTATTCATTTCTGATCAAAACTCAGTAAAACAGGAATGGGAAAAATTTTAAAATATGTCTATAAAACTTGAATATTTTATTATCATTGTTGTCTTTTCTTTTGATATATATATATGTATATATATATATATATATATATATATATATATATATTTTGGTTTTTGGCTCACACCTGGCAGTGCTCAGGGTTACTCCTGGCTCCATGCTCAGAAATTGCTCCTGGCAGGCACGGGGGACCATATGGGGCACCGAGATTCGAACCGATGACCTTTTGCATGAAAGGCAAACGCCTTACCTCCATGCTATCTCTTTTAACTGAATCACATGAGATAAGCAGTTACAAAGGTATTCGTGATTAACTTTCAGTCATTAGTGAAGAGTTCTTGTTACCAATGTCCCAGATTCCCTAATTCCCTATTGCTGTTTCCTGGCACTTTCTTTCCTGCAGTTGTTGTTGTTGTTGTTGTTGTTGTT
>PVKC010000606.1:7583-63194 GCA_004027635.1 Crocidura indochinensis | reverse complement strand
AAAGAAAGAAAGAAAGAAAGAAAGAAAGAAAGAAAGAAAGAAAGAAAAAGAAGAAAGAAAGAAAGAAAGAAAGAAAGAAAGAAAGAAAGAAAGAAAGAAAGAAAGAAAGAAAGAAAAAGAAAGAAAGGAAGAAAAAGAAAAAGAGAGGGAGGGAGGAAGGAAGGAAGGAAGGAAGGATGGATGGAAGGATGGAAGGAAGGAAAGAAAGGGAAGGAGGAAGGGAGGGAGGGAGGGACAGAGGGAGGGAGGGAAGAAGGAAGGAAAATATTAGGAAAAAGAAGTAAATCAAATAAACCATCATGTAAATGTCTACCAATATCTTCATCAAATTTTTGTTTTTAATAAAGAAAATAATCATCTAATATATATTATATATTCATTTTATGTCAGCAGTTCCAAAAATATAGTTTCTGTGAATATAATAAATAAAGCTTTGATTTGTCTTAATTTGCCTTGTGTTTCAGTCATTTAAAATAGCAGAATCTCAAAATTTAATCAGAAACCTACAAGTTTATTCAACTTTAACATAGACTTTTTCCTTTCATTTTTTTCTATACTCTGTAACACTCAGATTAGTTATCAAGTTCTGAAATACACTTTTCCTCAGGGATCAGATGTCTTAGTAAGTATGTCCAATCTGTCAGCAACTTGAACCTGTTGATATTAAAATCTATATTCCCCAGTCTATTGGTACTTCTTCAAGCATTCCGTTATATGTGACCTTGCCCTGGCATGTGTTATGTCAGAAATACAAGACTGTTTTAAAATAATCTTGAGGGAAAGGTATTTAAGGATGGGAATAACTAGGGAAATAAAAAAAAAAAGAAACAGGATCTCATTTTAATATTCTCTCCTGGAGTATATTTTATCTCTTTATATGGAATGTTTAAAATTTCTCCCTACATAATTTACTTTTTCTCTGGGGGTGGGGGGAATGACTATTTCTGTCAGTATCAGTTGCAAACTCTTTAGCTTATCAGATTGTTCCATATAAAAGGGAGCAATACTCAAAATCATACCTGAGACTGCACCTGGTTTTCATTCTGGAACTCCCAACAGGCTAACAAGAGAGAGAAGCTACATCAATAGATTAAGCTCATTTTTTCATAGAACAAGGAACTCCCTAAAGTGCCATATCATTCCAAAGAAGCTGAAGATACCAAATATGGACATATTTTTCAGAAAATGGCACCAAGTTAGTAATTTATATTAATCCCGGAGTAAGTAAATTTAAGTCTGGGAAGAGTAAAACTAAAGTTTAGTTGAATGATTGCCAAGATGACATATTCATTTATTATCAAATTATGAGTTACTTTTTATTCTATAGATATATCTTATAGATCTTTCAACAAACCACATTCGAAATGTCTTATATAGGCAATAGTACCCACATAATCTAACTTCCATATACTTTCTTATATGAGGAATAAGAATTACCTTCTGTTCAGGGAATCTGAGCCCTATTAAAAAGAAATATTGTAAAGGTCTAAATTCCTGGCACATTCATACCCTTGGAAGTTTATTTCTTTTAACTCCCATATGCAAAATTCTCATAAAATGAAACAAAACCAGATGTTTTGTTCTAGTCATTGTTTTTGAGTGCCAAACATTTTAGGTAAATTAAAGCAACAACAACTGTGCTATCAGTACACTAAGTTTATCTAAGTTATATTCCATCTTACTTCTTTTAAATTGATATTTTCTATATTAATAAAATCTTGATATATTCACAAGATTTAATTTGTTCTGGTTGTAAACCAATACTCTAACTTGATCTTAATCAGTTAATAATTAAATTAAAAAACAAGAATTTAGGAACATGATTCCAATACCTTGAATTGAAATGACATTTGACATTTATAATTACTGTAAAGAATAGTAATAAATCCTAGATATATGTGAAGATTATATTGGTGTTAGGGTCTATAGTAACTATATTGGAAAGGTCAATTCAGAGTGGAAGTCATAATGCTGCCTACTCATAATGTATCATTCTGGGATCATGAAAGACAAATTAACTCTATTAATAATAATTCTATATAATTACAATAATAACGTTTTGCTTTTCAGAGACACAAAATTGAGCACTTAAATTTATAGGAAGATAAATTATCATTATAAATATAATAGATTATCATACATCACCTTTAATATTCAAAAATGATAATTAACAAGCTCAAGCAAGATACTTCCATAATGTGACTTTGTTTAGAGAATAGAGTCTTTACAATGGTGATAAAGTTAAAATAGCCTCGCTGATAATTTTTATAATAGGGGTATTTTGAAATAGAAATTAGAGAGAGATTTTATGAAGAGCAGAGGAAAAATATGTCCAAAATACAAAGCAAAGTGCCACATATCCAAAATATATCTAGAATTTTGTTATTCTTTAATATTCAGAGAAAATTCAAGTTTTAGAATGTTTGAAACAGGCCTAAAACTTAAAGCATACTTCAATTACCTGTAGAAAGTAATAAAATCCTGGCCAGAGAAATTATATAATAGGTAGCGCAATTGCCTTGCAGGTGTTCTTGTGCTGGCACCATCTAAAGTCCACAGTTCTTGCAAGAGTGATCAGTAAATACAGAGCCAGGAATAAGTCCTGAAATCGCATAGGTGTGAGGGAATTGAAAGAGAAAAAGAAAGAAAGAAAAACAAAGAAAAAAAAAACCAAAGAAGTGGGGCCTGGGAGATAGCATGGAGGTAAGGAACTTGCCTTTCATGCAAAAGGTCATCGATTCGAATCCCGGTGCCCCATATGGTCCCCCGTACCTGCCAGGAGCAATTTCTGAGCATGGAGCCAGGAGTAACCCCTGAGCACTGCCGGGTGTGACCCCCCAAAAATAAAAAAAAAAACAAAAAGAAAGAAAGGAAGGAAGGAAGGAAGGAAGGAAGGGAGAGAGAGAGAAAGGAAGGAAGGAAGGGAGAGAGAGAGAAAGGAAGGAAGGAAGGAAGGAAGAAGAAAGAAAGAAAGAAAAGAATGAAGAGAAAGGAAAAATGAAGAGAAAGAAAAAGAAAGAAAGAAAGAAAGAAAGAAAGAAGAAAGAAAGAAAGAAAGAAAGAAAGAAAGAAAGAAAGAAAGAAAGAAAGAAAGAAAGAAAGAAGAAAGAAAAGAAAGTAAAAATGAAAGAAAGAAAAAATTATGACCAAACAGCATATATATGTTAAAAAACAAGTTATTGGATTAGAATTGGTATGATATATGTATATATGCTTTTATGTTACAACACTGCTCACTAATTTCACTGCAGTAGCTAATGCTTAATGTTTTAAGTAGCGTTTAATGTGTGTACCATATCTTTATCAACTCACCTGCCTTTGGGAACTTGGGTTGTTTTCAAATGTTTGTTATTTAAAGAATATTGTAATGAGTATGTTTGTATAAGGATATTTTTATGATTTTTAACTATAGTAGAATTACTCAGGCACATGGTGATATATTTTAAAGTAATCATTAGAGTGCTTCCCATAAGAATTTGGCTAATTTAGATTCCTACATAAAAATATAAATGCTGGGGCCGGGTGGTGGCGCTGGATTAGATTCCTACATAAAAATATAAATGCTGGGGCCGGGTGGTGGCGCTGGAGGTAAGGTGCCTGCCTTACAGCGCTAGCTTTGGATGGACCGCGGTTCGATCCCCCGTGCCCCATATGGTCCCCCAGGCCAGGGGCGACTTCTGAGCGCATAGCCAGGAGTAACCCCTGAGCGTCACTGGGTGTGGCCCAAAAACCAGAAAAAATATATATATATATATAAATGCTGCTGGTATGTGAAAGTTGAAATTATTGATGACTATTAAAATTGACACAGGAAATGTAATCCTACTAGGACAAACACCTGGGTTCTTATTTGCTAACTAGAAGCTAGGGAGCAAACAAATCACTACTGATTACATAAGGAAAAACATTTGTACTGTGTAATTTATATTGTTAAAAAGCGAATTAAAAATCAAACAAAATATGGGGCTAGAACGATAGTACAGCTGGTAAGGCCTTTGCCTTCCAAGTGGACAACTCAGGTTCAATTCAGCATCCTATAAGGTCCCTCAAAATTGAAAAGAGTTATTTCTGAGTGCCGAGTCTGGAGTGCTTGAAACCTTGAGTGCTGCCAGGGGTAGCTGGAAAGCCAAACCAAAAAAAAAAAAAAAAAAAAAGTTAAAATAAAAAGAACAAAATAATAAGATATTTTGCGGTAGTAAATTGTCATTTATTTGATTGCTCATATATATATATTACATTGTATATTATATTATTATATACATATATATAAACTAATTCTGAATTGATATTACATAGATTACATTAAATTTTTGATAAAGTTTTGGAGCACAACCAGCAGTTCTCTGGACTTACTCCTGACTCTGTGCTTTTGTATGACCTGGGAAACCATATGGTGCCAAGCATTGAACCTATCAGTGATCGGCAACCTTTTTTTATCAATGGAGCCAAATCTCGCCAAAACCACATTTGAAATTTATTTTGAGAGTCATACAGGGTGCACACTGACAGAGGCTAGGAGCAGAGTCCTGACTGCTGGAGCCGCCGCCCGGCACACAGAAGACCCAAATTAAAATTGTAAAGAGCCACATGTGGCTCTCGAGTCACAAGTCTCTGACCACTGACCTAGGTCAATTCCTTGTGAGGCAAGTAATCTGCTAAATGTACCATTTTTTTTATCTCTTACATAAATCACCTTTAAATAGAAGACAAATGACAAAGCCACGTAAATATTAATATTTTGAGAGATAAATTATAGACACAAAAATATGAATTGATCACCAAATAATTTTACTATAAAGTATTTTTGTGCTTATGCCTGAGTTTGCAATTTACTAATAAAATATGCATTTATATTACTACTAGCAATACTTCCTGAAATGATTGCTTCTTTCACATTTTTTCATGATGAATAGAATAATTATGCATATAAGTTATTTGGCTAAGTATTTATGACATAGCTCATGGTAATTTTTAATTAAATATCTGAATTGAATTAAGGTATAGCAACAACAGTATGTTTCTTTTCTAATCAAGTGTTACCTGTAAATAATACAAAATTCTAAATAGTAACACCCAAAAGCTTTTGTTTAGCATATATAATTTACATATTAAAGGATATTTTACATTATTTAATTATATTACAACTAACAGTCTATTGTTTAAATCCCAAACTAGTAGACTATATATAGCCTTGTTCTGCTAATTATGCACAATTAATCACTGGATTACATGTAAATAATATTGTTATTCTTGTTAAAGTAATGAGAAATACCATCAACTCCATTCAAAATTAGAGGAAAATAGTAGTTTATAAATATCATGGATGAGAACAAAAATGTTTATGCATGTGTTTGGAAATATTTTATAGAATTGTATACATTAAACCAGCACTGTAAAATATCAGCAAACTTACTTGAATATATGTTAATTTTAAGATTACTCAATTCATAGCAGAGGAAATAATTACTGTATTTTTATGTAATTTTAGATTTGCTGATTCATTTCATTTATCAAACTCAGCTTCTCCTTGTCTATATATTGTCTACCTCTAATTTCTCTCACTATAGCTACAACTTCTACTTGACACTCACTAGTAGTCTCATAGCTACCAAAAATCTAAGCTATAACCATTTTATTATAGAAATCACATACTAAATAAACTACATTATTATTTTTTGCTTATATGATTTGTTTTATATGTCTGACTTTCCAGAAATATAGTAACTTTCCTGCTGACTCAGGGAAAGGTTTTTAATCATCTTCTTCAATAAATATGTTATATAGAGGCATATTTTTATGCCAAATATTCTCCTTTCTTTAAAATGTAGGAAACAACACTCTCCAAACAAGTGGAAGCAGAGATAAACAGATGGGACTATAAGCTGAAAAGATTCTGCACTTCAAAAGAAATAGTGCCTAAGATACTAAAGCCATCCACTGAATGGGAGAAACTATTAACCCAATACCCATCAGACAAGGGGCTAATATCAAAAATATACAAGGTGATGACAGAACTTAATAAGAAAAAAAAGAAAGAAAAAGAAAAAAAGAATGAATATATGAAAGAGAAAGAAAGAAGAAAGAATAAAAAGAAAGTAAAAATGAAAGAAAAAATTATGACCAAACAGCATATACATGTTAAAAAACAAATCCCATCAAAAATCGGGAGAAGCAATGAACAGACATTTCCTTGAAGAAGAAATACAAATGGCCAAAAGACACATGAAAATGTTTCACATCACTAATCATTGGGGAGATGCAAATTAAACTATGATGAGGAACCATTTCACACCACAGAGACTGGCACACATGACAAAGAACAATCAGTACTGGTGGGGATGTGGAGATAAAAGAACTCATTCACTGCTGGTGGGAATGCTGTCTAGTCCAGCCTTTCTGGAAAACAATATGGAGATTCCTCAAAAAACTGGAAATTGAACTCCCATTTGATCCAGCTATACCACTCCTAGGGATATACCCTAGGAACACAAATATACAATACAAAAATCTCGTCCTCACACCTATGTTCATTGCAGCCTGTTTACAATAGCCAGACTCTGGAAACAACCAAGATACCTTTCAACAGATTAATGGCTAAAGAAACTGTGGTACATATACACAATGAAATATTATGCAGCCATCAGGAAAGATGAAGCCATGAAATTTTCCTGTATATAGATATACATAGAATCTATTATGCTGAGTGAAATAAGTTAGAGGGAGAGAGACACAGAATAGTCTAACTCATCTATGGGTTTTAAGAAAAATTAAAGACATTACAGTAATAAGGCCCAGAAACAATATAGTTACGGGCCAGAAGGGCCTGAAGTACTGGCTCATGATTTGAGCTCAACACAAAGAGTGGTGAATGCTGTTAGGGAAATAACTACACTAACAACTATTTTGACAATGATAAACAATGAGAGAAGTAGAATGCCTGTCACCAATACAAGCATCTTTGGGGGTGGGAGGAGCATTGGTGGTGGAAATGTTGCACTGGTGATGGGGGTTATTCTGTTTATGAGTGAAACCCAACTACAAACATGCTTTTAATTATGGTGCATAAATAAAGATATATATAAAATGTAGTGGCCAGTCTTTTATTCCAAATTACTTCTAACATTGAATTATTTTATTTAAAGGAGTTTAAAGGACTATTTTAATATATTTATTTAAACACCTTGATTACAAACAAGATTATGGTTGAACTTCAGTCATATAAAGAACATCCCCCTTCACCAGTGCAATATTCCCATCCCCAATGTCCCAAATCTCCCTCCTTCCCAGCCCACCACCACCTGTACTCTAGACAGGCTTTCTACTTTCCTCATCATTCTCATTGTTAGTATAGTCTCAATATAGTTATTTCTCTAACTACACTCATTCTTCATGCCTTCATTCCCATGATATCAAATCTTTCACAAATGAGCATAAATTTCATAATTTTAATATGTGATAATTATTTTTAATATTTTATTAGAGATTTCTGCTTAGATGTTAAATAGATATGCTAATATAGATGAATTTTAATTTTACCTCAAATGTATTATTGATGGACATATATCCATCAATTTATTTTACAGGGAACACAGTTTTTACAGACAGATTTTCTATGAGATTTGTTCTAGACCTTCATACACTAGATTTCAAATTCTGATATGAACACTCGACCAACCTTCTTTTGGTAACTCTTACTTACAATTTAAAAAGTATCTCAGACTCATTATTTCAAATAAAAGCTTAGCGGGACTTCTCCACTAGAAAAGAGTATTCTGTAAATGACCTATAACCTTTTACTTTACAGTAGAAGAAAGAACTCTCAAATGTTTCTGCCATAGTTATAACTGAAATATATTTTTAAAAAAACTGTTTCAGAACACTCAAAGAAATGAACCAGTATTCCCGGGTGTCCTTTATGAATTGCAGCTTTGCAGCATAGTTTCAAATTCGATAATGAGAGATCTTACTATTCCTAATTTCTCAGTCTGAATTAGGCTATTTGTGATATTTTATGGTTTTATACATAATCCATTACTAAATTTCCCAATTCCTTTAAGAATATAATCAGGCTTAGGTATCTATAATATTAAAATTATGGTGGGAAAGAAAAATTGAGAACTGTGGCAAAAAAAGGAAATGGAATAAAGAAAGTAAGGGCAGGAAGAGTTGTACTCAGGCAGACTAATATTTTAGAAGTTTGGAATATGTATTATTAAACCACATAGTCAATTACTCTTTAATTATATAACCTAAATGTTGATATTCACATTTATAAATGTGTCTTTCATGGAGGTGGACTAGCAGTTTGGGGTGAAGCATTCAGATATTGGTAGAGGGAATTTAATACTGATGTTGAGATTGGTATTTAGACATTGTATGCATAAAAGAACTTTGTAAATTACAGTGCTTATATTAAATGAAAATTTGTAATTTGGGCATCTGAGCAATGGTACAATTGGAAGCTTTTCTTGTAGATTGATGAACAGTTACTAAATCAGAGAATCCATAAAGTTCCTAAAACACTAGCAGAGGTAATCCAAAATCATATATCCAAGTCATATCCATATAGGTGTAACCCCAAAACAAGGAATAGAACTGCCTTGATGTTATACACGAACATTTAACTCTGTTATTTATATAAATCACAGAGTGGCATATAGAATAAATTTCTAAAGTATAAAGTAATTTTTCACAGTGAATCCATGGCATATTATGCAGTCAAGAAATTCACAGGGGCCTGGGAGATAGCATGGAGGTAAGGCGTTTGCCTTTCATGCAAAAGGTCATCAGTTCGAATCCCGGTGCCCCATATGGTCCCCCGTGCCTGCCAGGAGCAATTTCTGAGCATAGAGCCAGGAATAACCCCTGAACACTGCCGGGTGTGACCCAAAAAACAAAAAAAAAAAAAAGAAATTCATTAGAGATGACTACTTAATCTGTTCCAAATGTCAGTAATGTGACAAAAAGTATTGATTCTTCCTTATTTTATAAGTGAGCATAAATTATAGTATAAGCATGAACATATAATCATTAAATTACCTGATAATTACATAATCAATTAAGTTGCCTACATTTTCTTAAAGAAGTCAATTGTATTTACTTATATTTGACTGTCCTTTTAATATATGCATTTTACCATATAGCATGGGTTAGTTTGACAAGATAAAAAGAGGAACTGAGAGATAGCAAAGCAGTCAGGCATTTGCCTTGCATGCGGCAGATCCAGCTGACTTGGGTTGCATTCCTGGCATCCCACTTGGTCCCCCAAGCCGCCAGGAGCGATTTCTGAGCTCAGAGCCAGGAGTAACTCCTGAACACCGCGGGGTGTGGTCCTAAAACACACACACAAAAAAAAAAAAGGAAAGAAAAACAAGATTAAAAATAATTTAATTTGAATTGATTAAATGGTGATCAATTAGAATTATATTGTTATTATTTTATTTTAGATGAAAATTTGTGGTGAAAATAAAGTATTTTTATGAAAGAAAGAATCTCTATTGGTGGTGAATTACTGTTTCACTGTTTCTGGCAACATGACTATTCATATTGTTTTCAAGTCAATTATATTTTAGCCCAAGTTTGGCATCATGAGAATCAGTCAGCATTAGTGAATAACCTAGGGAGTTTTCTTTAATTATTTATTAATTTTTTTAATTTTAGTTAGTTTACTTAAACACTGTGGTTACAAAATTGTCCATGATTGAGTTTCAATCATATAATGTAACGATTCTTCACTAGTGAACATCTCCCACCACCAATGTCCCGGTTTACTTCCCATTTCTCACTTCTCTGAGACTAGGGAGATATTTTACTTTTCTCTCAATCTCTGTGTCTTTCTTTTTTTCTCACCCCCCATTTTTTTTTGCACTGTGATTTGTACTATTGTTAATGAAGAGATACAATACATATAAATGTATCCTTTTCAGCACCCAGTTTGTGTTCAGAGGATAAGTTTAAACTATCATTGTCATAATGGAACCTTCTCTAGCCTAAGTGCACTGCTGCACTACTTTTGTGAAGCTTTCTATCATGGACTGGTCCATGTCTACAGATATTATTACCACATTATCTTTTATTTTTCCTATATGTCATAAGTGAGTGAGATTATCATTTCACTCAGCATTAGTAATTTATATCCATCCATGTATAAGCAAATTTCATAACTTCATTTTTCCTAACAGTTTCATAGCATTCTATTGTGTGATTGTATGATGGACCACATTTTCATTAGTAATAATCTGTTCTCAGGCTCTCATTACCTGATGGTAAAAATATAGACTGGGTCAAGCCTTTTGTGAATACAATATTGATTATTCCTCAAAAAATAGAAATTGAGCTTCCATATGCCCCAGCAATACAACTTTTAGGGTTTAACCTTAGGAACCCAAAAGCCCCATGCAGAAAAGCACTCTGCATTCCTATGTTCATCGAAACATTATTCAAAATAACCAGAATCGGGGAGTTTTTTTTTTTATCTTAACGCCACCTGATAATCACTTGAGGAATTGAAGAAAATTTCCATAAGTAGTTCCTTTACTACCCCCACTTGTATCAGTCAACGGTGTATTTTAGGTAACGGACTTACTAGAATGGTAAGGTCAGAGATAGAACTAAGCTGTCTCTATTTCTGTAGCCACTTACAGTGAATTTGATAGATAATTGAATTCTCAGTTTGTTTTAATAAAGTTATCATAACATAGGCACATCACTGCAAATCTTGAATTTTATAGTATATGTATCATCATCAATAATCTAGCTATTTTAAAAATAAAACACATTTGCTAATTTTAAACATCAGATATTTTGTATATTCCAAATTTACTTTCCATAAAATAAATTTTAGCCATCAACCTCACTTCAGAAAATTTCAGAAAATATCTATAGTTTATCTGTTTCAGTCTGAGGGAGCTTTTAATGTTCTTCACTTGTGGCCAGCCACTTCAGTCTTCCCTGTTTATGCATCTGCTTGTGAGAGTGCACAGGCACACATGTGTGAATAAATATGCTTGTACACAATTCACACATCAGTTTGTCTTTGCTCCTAGATGATTAGTTGGCAGCAATAATCATGACCCTGATCTTCTTATAAACTTCTTCAAATATTTGAAAAATTATGTTATTTTTTAGGTTCAAATAGCTAACTATTGACAAATATAAAGTGGTATCATTGTGTTTTACCTCAACTATCACTGAACTTTATTTTTTGAAAAGGAGATAGCTTTGTATTTTAATTTGTTTTAGAATTGACCGCATTAAAACAAAATGCATTAGTAATAGTAACATGGCTTGGTAATGCTTAGAATTAGCAACAAGGAACAATCACAGAGCAAATGAACTTTTGGTCACCACCAACAGCACCTTTGAGAAAACACGTTCTCCCAAATACTCTGCTCTCCTTGTTATCTATCTGTATCTGTATCTTTTGTGATTTTACTTATTTATTTATAATATCTGATATTATAATTGATGATATGAAATATAGATATGCATTTATTTAGAGTTGGGGAAGGATAGCTGATATTGATTCACCTTCAAAATTACAGATCAAGTTACTTATATGTATACTCAATCATATTTCTTATTATTTCACATAAAAAATTAGAGGCAGATGTCCTGATACAGGTAGAAGCAAATGACACAGTTGACCTTTCTCCAATAGGAATCCTTTTCTCCTAATGCTTGTAGAAGTCAAGGTTCTAACACATGTTTCAGGACATTTATCACTGATGTTCAGACAGAAAATACCATAAAAATTGCCCCAGGAGGACATTAGGAGATAAACTTTAAATTCTTACTGAAAATAAAAAAACGTTCCTAAGTTGCCTCTGGTCTTAAGTCTTACCCCATCTACTTTTACACATTAAAGTTATTATTTGCTTTTCTAATGCCCAAAATTTAGAATTTACAATCCATTGTATTACTATTAAGCACATACTTTCTTAATTAATTACTTATGGAATTGCCAAGCAGTTCAAAATGCACTGAGGACCAAGTGTGTCGAGGGTCAGTTACTGCCGCTCACTATTTCTCTTGGATTTTGGGTTTCATCAAGAAAATTATGATGACATCCTCTATGTTCATATACTAGGACAATTGTAATACATATATATACATATATATATACATATATATAGATATATATTGCTTCTAGGTGTTGATAACATGAACAACATGGTATTGCTTCTGGTGATTTTAGGGATTGTAGAAATTATCAGTAAACTGGACCTCTTTCTGCATGGATTTATATTCAACAAATCATGTATCTGTAACTCTCAGTAATATAGGAATACTAAAAATATATTAAAAAAGAGAATCACCATAAAGATTTTGATATATATGTCCCATCTATTAAATATTTAGGTTTGGACACATAAAAGTGTTTTATGTTTTATGTTAAAATATTCTTGATCACTATAAATTGCATTCTATAATACATATCAAAAATTTGACACTATTATTACTATTATGTTTCAACATTTGCAGACCTTAAAATAAGAAAAAAATAATTTATGCTCAATTAGAACTTCAAATTTCTCTTACCCCTTTCTGTGTGTTTTAAGATTTATAGCTGCTGACATTGTATTTGCAATCCTATTATATCCTGACAACGAACACTTAATTGATAATGATGAACATCATGTCTTTCTTTGTAGCATATGTTACACATCTGTTTTAGGGTGTACATTTTGATATATGCCCTAGGTTTGAAACCATGAGTAGAGATTTTATTTTGCTGATTATTTTAAATGGTTTGCCTGACCAATGAAATTGGAATTACAATGGAATCTTCACTTTGAATATATAAATTAGTTGAAAACAAAATTTCATTAGCTTCTAAAATAACATTTTATAAAATAATTATTTTATTGGCAGACACAGACATATCCATCTTTATAATAACAAATATTTACATAAATTATGCCAACTGTTATACATTTGTGTAGAATATACTATCAAGTAAAATGCTACAGTGAGACATAAGTGCCAAACTTTGCATTATAAGGATATAAAAAAGAAAGAGAAAGTGAAGTTGCAAAATTTTTGTCAACCAAATATTACTTTTTGGGGGGTTTAAAAATATAGTAAAGTGAGTAAAGCACTTGCTTACATGCAACTGACCAGGTTTAAATCCCTGGCATTTCATATGGTCCTCTGAGCTCTACCAGCAATGATTCCTGATTGCAGAGCCAGGAGTAATACCTAAGTATTACAGAGTATGATTCTCAAAACAAACAAAACAATTGTTATTTTTCAAATATTAATATATCTCTTTATTATGAAATCAAAAGACCCATAATCATGGATGATATGTACATTTTATCTTACCTTTACATAATATTCATTATTCCTCATAAGTGGAAGATTTGATTCTTAGAAACATATACCTCACTAGTCAACTCATAGCAAAAAAGATAGACATGTGACCCATGTAAGGCCATACCTCTTGTAGAGTCAAAGTTGAGAGTAATTTCATATTCAGATAAGGATAAATTCAACATGCAATGTATAGATTGATTTTCATCTTATATTTATTTTCCTTTAAAAATAAATAACTATTTAGCTTTTTCATTTTACTCTTTCTCTTTTGTAAATTTACAGTTCAGTATAACTATTTATTATCCCAACTCCTTTTTTAAAATTGGGTTAATCAGATTTGACCTTTTCTTTAAGGCAGAAATATTCTAATACATCAATTGACAGAATTTCTGTGAGAATCAAATCTCATTACAATAACATATGAATTTGCATAGTTAATAGATATTTGATTTGATGTTAATAGGTATTTAATTCTGGACAAGCATATTAATTTTTAAACATCTTTGCTACATTGTCATTTTCCACATTTCTCAATCAGTTATTTTCATGACTGGTACTTAATGAATTTTGTTCTAATATTAATGTACTTAATGAATTTTGTCCTAATTCTTGTGGATCACAATATGTCAATCTGTATATCTTGCCTGGACAAAATGAGAGTTTGCCTGACTAGGCCACTCATATAACTGAAATGAAATAGCAGTGTATGACTTTTTTAATTATTCTGTAGGTTATCTCTGACAATAAATTATTTTTATATACCAAGTTTGAAAAGAAAAATAAAGGGTTCATAATTATTTTCTTTGACTTTTTGCTGAGATGGAGGAATTGGCAATGCTCAGAGGTTCCAATTATTGTATACAGAAATTATTACTTATGGAAGAGTCAGAGAATTTCATGTAATGCCAGGGATCGAATTCATTCAGCCACATATAAAGCAAGTTACTTTTATGCTGAACTAACGTTCCAAGCCCCTTTCTTTGACTTCATGGATCTCTCTACTATTCTGGAGAAGCCTATGCTGTCTTTATTGCACTGTATTTTCTCTTATTTTATTCATTTTCTTTACTTCACTAAAACATGTAAAAAAAAAGAAAATATTTGATGAGTCATTAAACTTAAAAATTATAATAGAGGGACCGGAGTGGTGGCTCAAGTGGTGGGTCATTTGCCTTGAATGTGGCTGATCCAGGAGGAATTGCCTTTAGATCCCCTGGCGCCCTATATGGTACACCAAGCCAGGAGCGATTTCTGAGTGCATAGCCAGGAGTAATCCTGAACTTCACCGGGTGTGGCCCACCCCCCCCCAAATTATGAAGAGGTGCATTATTTTTTGTATTCAGCTATCATCTGTAATCCCTAAAATTTTAGTTCACACTTTCAGTAGATATCTGACCATAGATGAATTATACATTGATATTATTGAAATATATGCTTAAATATTTACTTCTATTCATTATTTTATTTCTTGGTCTTACAATACTACAGTCTTTTATTTTAAATAAATCACAAAAGTTATTTACTTGCTTCACAAAATTTAAAGAAAGTTCAAAGTTTAGTAACTAATCAGTTGGTAAATAAAATGTAAATGAAAATAAAGGCATAAATATATTATTTTTGTATGTTTCATAATGAAATATATATATGAAATATCTGTTTATCATAACTCAGTGTTTTATTTACTAACAATTTCAAATGAAGGCTTTTTTGTAAATATTGGTGATATTTGATTTAAATTTAAATTACAACATTAGAAAAAATACATATGGGGGGGCTTAGAGATAGCAGAGTAGAGTTGTTGCCTTGCATGTGGCCAACTCGGGACAGACTCTGCTTCATTTATTGACACCCCAAATGGTTCCCTGAGTCTTCCAGGAGTGATTTCTGAACACAAAACCAGGAGTAACTCCTGAGAGCCATCAGGTGTGCCCCCAAAACAAACAAAAACAAAAAATAGAATAAATACATATGGCCAAAGTCATATAAAAAATGCTCCACTTTACTAATCATCAGGGAACATGCAAATCATAACAACAATGAGTTACCATCTCACGCCACAGAGACAGGCACACATCACAAAGAACAAGAACAGAGCTGGAGGGGATGTGGGGAGAAAGGAACTCTTATTCACTGCTGGTGAGAATGACATCTAGTCCATCCTTTCTGGAAATCAATATGGATATTCCTCAAAAAATTGGAAATTGAGCTCACCTATGATCCAGCAATACCACTCCTGGGGATATACCTCTGGAACACAAAAACATAATACAAAAATTTATTCTGCATGCCTATGTTCATTGCAGTTCTGTTTACAATAGCTAGACTCCGGAAACAACCTAGATACCCAATAACAGATAAGTGGCTAAAGAAACTATGGTACATATACAAAATGGAATACTATGCAGCTTTCAGGTAAAATGAGGTTATGAAATTCTCCTATACATAGATGAACCTGAAAACTAATATGTTGAGTGAAATAAGTCAAAAAGAGAGATATAGGCACAGACTAGTCTCACTCATCTGTGGTATTTGAGAGAAATAAAAGACAGTATGGCAACAATACTCAGATGTATTAGAGATGAAGTGTCAAGGAATTAGCACATGATATGAAGCTTACCACATAGATTGGTGAGTGCAGTTTGAGAAATAACTAAACCAACATCTATCATGGCAATGATAGTGATTGAGATAAATAGAATGCTTCTTTTAAAGACAGGCAGGGAGTGGGGGAGGAGTGAGATGAGGGTCATTGAAGTTTCCATCATTGAAGGGGGATGTACTTTTTATCACTGAAACTCAACACCAACATGTTTGTAGCCATAATGCTCAAATACATATATTTAAAAACGTAACATTAGTATGAGACTATAGTCAAATACACTGTTAGAAAACTTGTTTTACTAAAACCCAACTAAAAAACATGTTAGTAATATTGGTGCTTAAATATATTATAAAATATAAAAATTGTTTTATAAGTAACATTGAAAAATATATTAAGGGCTGGATAGATATTATTTAGAGAGGTTAGAAGGTTAAGATACATATGATTTCTATTTGATTCATTGAACTGCCTATCTTACAGTGTACATTGTCCTGAGTCCTGCCAAGATTTCTAATGTATGTAAAAATAGTAAGAAGACACTAGAATAGCTTTACTATTGCAATCAATGTATACTATTTGAAATAATAAAAATCAACAAGTGATTATATAAAATAAATTTACAATGAAATACAATGAACATGTTGTAATAGCATTATGTGTCAATAAAATATTTTTATTTTAAATTTATAATAAAAATAAGTAGCATGTAAGTTAAAACTAGAAAGTGAATTTGTTGATACATTTACTTCCAATAAGAGTATTTGTCTTTTCAATATATGTCTGGAATATAGCTATAAAGGACTTTTAATCCATAATCTCAATAAAAATTAAAGTATCTATGTTTAATGAATGCCTGTCAACAAATGTAGAATATAACTGTAAATGGTATAGCAAGTATATTTTTGTGAAAAGCTTAATAAATCCATACCATAGTATTGCAGTCTGGCATTTGTTTTGTTCGTCCCAGTAGTACCCTGGACCTTATAGTGATAACAGGTCATGTCCTGGATTCTGTTCACATTCAGCACTGACATCATCAATATCCGTTGGAATCAATAGCCATCAATTTCCTTTCAGAATGTTTCTTTTGTAAAAAGATAGCAGTGTTAAGATAGCAGTGGAGCTTACAAAAATTCACTTTTTAAATTTCAGTGGATGAGTTTGGCCTCAACCCTGAAACCACAATCAATAAATCACTACAAACAGATCTTAATAATGTATTTTGTCCCAGATTCTATGACTAACTTTTTGGATGAAAATGAGCCCCGACATTACCACCACAACAATATTCCTATGACATATTTCTACAGTTGTTGTGAGAAATAAATATCTTTATTTCATTATCTCTTAAAGTCTCTACTTAACAAATGCTGAACTCCACTTAACAAATGCTAATTTAATAAATTCAAAATTAATATGAGTTGTTACTGATATATCATTCTGTGGATATGTAGTCTAATCACTGTACATGAACATTAAATATGTAACAAAATAATTATTAACTTATAAATTCATAAATAGGGACTGGAGAGATAGCACAGCAATAGGGCATTTGCCTTGCATGCTGATGCACCAAACAGACCCAGGTTCGATACCTAGCATCAAACATTGTCCTTTGAGCCTGCAAGGGGCTATTTCTGAACACAGAGTCAGAAATAACCCCTGAGCATAGCTAGGTGTGACCCAAAACCAAACAAAGAAACACACAACAACAACAAAAATCCATGGAGTTGGAGGCCAGAATGGTAGCACAGCAGTAGAGTGTTTGCCTTGTATGCATTTAATCCAGGATAGACCTTGGTTCCATCCCGGAGACCCATATGGTCTCCCAGCTAGGAGGGATTTCTGAGCGGATAGCCAGGAATAACCTCACAGCGTCACAGGATGTTGGCCAAAATCTATAAAAAAAATAGGTAAATAATAGAAAATCTCAAATTTGGGACCGGAGTGGTGGCACAAATGGTAAGGAGTTTGCCTGCGCTAGACTGTGACACATAGCTTTCGATCCCCCTGCATCTTATTTGGTCCCCCAAGTCAGGAGCAATTTCTGAACATATCATCAGGAGTAACCCTTAATATATATATATATATATTTAACGCCCATCCTTTTTCTTGGACTTTTTATTTATAGATGTGGTGGATTTTATTATATTATCTAGCTGCTTGAAAATCGGGATGACTTTGTCTTTTTTTTTTACCAATTACTAAAAAAATAATTGAAGTGGGCTGTAATGATACACAGTGGTTAGGGTGTTTGTTTGCCTTACACACCGCCACCCTGGTTTGATCCATGGTTTTCTATATGCTTCCCTAAGCCTGTCCAGAGTAATTTCTTAGCAAAGAGCTATGAGTAACCCCTGAACATCACCTTCCCAGTGTGGGCCCCAACTTTCCCTAACACACACATGAATTTGAAGTAAAACTAGTTCATATGAGAAATAAAGAGAAAAGGGATATTCATGCACAAGAGAAAATATGAGCTTAAATAAGTTTCCTCTTTTTTTTTGTATCTAACAGGTTGTATTTTGTTTACATTTATAAATACCCAGAAGAATAAAAATATTAAAATATTGAATAAAGATAAATATATTTATATAACACTCTTTTGATGATTCCAGACTGTTTTCACTATTCTTCTATTAGATATGTCATTTTTATTTCTTTGGTTGGGCTCTAGAACAGAACAAAAAAAAACAAGAATTTGACAAAGATTATATATGGCATTCCAATCAAATATATTTTCATTTCTCTTAATATTGAACATATTTTTATATTCTCAGTCAGACATAACCTATTACTGCATCATTTCTTCTACTTTAACTCACATATTTTCTATTCCTACATAGTAAAGAGAATAATTATTTCTGTCATTTAGGGATTTAAAATAATATATAATCAAAATTATAAGCAACTAGGACCAAGCCAGAAAAGAAATTTTAAGATATAACTTGTTGGTCTTTCATC
This sequence comes from Crocidura indochinensis, assembly GCA_004027635.1. NCBI lineage: Eukaryota > Metazoa > Chordata > Mammalia > Eulipotyphla > Soricidae > Crocidura > Crocidura indochinensis. Next base: position 44,311 of record PVKC010000606.1, on the reverse strand, counting down.
TAGAATATGAAATGTGTACGCTAAATTAATAATAATCAATCTTTAAATAACATAAACACTCTAAGTAAATTAGATTTATTACAAAATAACATAATTCCATACATCTACTATATTATGGTCTTAATATTGCATTATTGAATTATTATATTAGTTTTTTGACACTATAAAGGGTAGTATATTTGACTTTTATAGTAAATTAGGTGGAAAACCATCTAATAGAATAAATCAATTTTTATTGAAGTCTTTTAAGATATTTTTACTAAATGGAGAATTACAGTTTATGAATTCAACAATGATTTATTTACACATTGGATTAGATAATAATTCAGTTATTTTGTAAAATCTAATATAATAAGTCAACTATATAAAATTGAATATTTTAATTAGAATATACATATAAATATAAGTTTCGTTGTTACTAATTTTAATATAACCAAATGAGTTTCAGAAGATCTATTCCATATAATTAGGGAGCACAATGAATGTTGAATGATATTGACATGAATTGATGTTAATCATTTAGTATTATATTTTCAAATAGTTTCTTTATGTTTAGTCATAAAATAAATTTCACTTTAGAATATGTGCATTGCTTTTAAGGAAACAACATGAGTACTTTTGAAATATTGGAAACTATAAATTAGTATCAAAAGAATGAAAAGAAACAAACAAATGGGTGAGTGATTTCTGAGTGCATAGCCAGGAGTAACTCCTGAGTGTCACTGACTGGCCAAAAACAAACAGAAAAAACAAAAAAAAACCCAAAATGAAAATATTAACTGTTGTAGTGTATAATTAAAAAAGTATAGTATCATTCATGCATCTACTATATTATGGTCTTAATACTGCATTATTGAACTATTATATTAGTTTTTTGACACTATAAAGGGTAGTATATTTGACTTTTATAGTATGAATTCAATATAACTGAATGGTAATTATATTGTAGTACATCTTAATGTTAAATACTTTATAATAAAGCCACAGAATCACCGTAGACTTAGACTATATACTCTAAATATTTATACTCTAAATATTTTCCTATGGTAAAAATTCTTTTTGAAATAACTTTTGAATATACTCTCCTTTTTCAAATATTTCAAAAATAGTATCTACTCCTTGGTCATATGATTGAATAATAATCTAACTTTCTTTGCATCAATAAATATACAAAATATTATTTAAAATAAGCATTGTATCATGTTAGTTAGAACAGAAAATAAGCAATTAACATAGTATTATTGAATAAATAAACAATATAATATGGACCATATCTATATCACTACAAATATAAGAAAAAGAAATGAACATGATATGCAGAAAATTGACTTTATATTTTTGGTATATATATATAAAATCTATAAGAAATGAAAATAAGTGAATAAGACTAACATAATATATTGCTATTATCTGATATCTTTAAGCATTTTTCACATAATGGAAAATGACTTTTTTCCTTTCATTCTAAGAGTTTCTTCAAGAAGAGGAACTTCACTGGTCAAAGGATTGAGGAAGACTGATTGGAAAAAGCATTTAAATGTGAGAATGATATAAGCTCCATCATTAAAACTGGCAAACTTTACTGTGGATCAGTGATATCATCTTTATACATGGAAGACAACATATTTTCCTGTCACCATCCCAGACACTTTAGAAATAGTCCGCAGGTTATAGTGACAATACTGCCATCAACGAGTAAATGATGGGATCAAGCAGTTTAGAGTAGCTATCATCATTCACTTCTTCCTTATAATCTCACATTTTTCATTGTGTTAGAAAGACTGCTAATATATAGTCCAACTTTAATCTTCAGGATGCTGATTGAAATAAATGTAGGTTTCATTAAATGACAAGTAATTAACTGAAAAATGGGATTTTAATTTTAATAAGTTGTTTTATCATTAAAATAAGCTATTTTGCTTAAAATTTACTTTTATTTCAACATTTACAAATTTAAAAGACTTAATTCTCTATAAATATGGGTATTGTATTTACTCTTTAATTCTCTTTTAAGACATTATCAAGAATAGATGATGAGCAATAGTCGAGTAGGTAGAGCACTTACCTTGCACGCAGCCCACTTGAGTTCAATACCCAGCACCTAATATAGTCTGAGAAGCCCTCCAGAAATGATTGTCGAAAGTGTGCCCTAGTCAGTTGTGTGTAGCTCAAAAACAAATATAAAATTTGAAATATAGAAAATTATTTAGTTTTACATATTGCTGAGTGATTTATTGTATTGAGTATACTATATATTAGAATAAAGAACTAATCATTAATTCGCTTTAATCCTGATGTGCAAAAATTCTCAAAGCATAAATTGTGATCAATACTGGGTCCATTAATTTCTTTCAAAGATCACAATGATGAAGCTATTTTTCAAAGAAACCTGATTCTTTGAGTTTTTATTTATTTACTTTTTTACTTTGAGTGAGTAAAAAATCATTGGTGTTAAAATGACTTTTTGTGCAACTAGACAATACTCTGAACTCTTACAATAGTCATTGTCATTTATCAGCACTAGAGAAGACGGTGTACATTTTATGACTAAAACCCAACCCAACAAAACATGTTTGTAACCATGATGACTAAATAAATTGTAATAATTTAAATATATGTAAATTTATTTACATAAACATGAATAAATTATAGTACATATTACCTTCAAGATCATAGCCGTTAATTTTATTAATTATAAAATATGATTAAGCATCTCTATTGATGTAATTGCAAACTAAAGTGCATTTAAACCAATGAGAAATTCTGTTTTCTTTAAGTAGAAAGTGTTTCAAAATGTTATAAGCTGAGCTAGTCATAGCATATCTTTGAATAGTGGTTTTATCCAGGGTTAACAACTGATTACTTGAACTTATATAATATCAGATGGAATATTAAGATAAATATACATCAATAACATTAAATGTAATCTCATTGATCTGATTAAAGTAATTTCTTCTTTTTATGTATTTGATTTTTACATTCTTTTCCCATAGCTAAAGCAATTCTTGCGAAAAAGTTTTAGGGAACATAACTTTCTCCAATTTTAAACTGTATTTCAAGTGGTAGTAATTGAAGCAGCCCAATATACTATTCAATCAGCAGTATTGCTCCTAGGGAGATTAATTTGGAGCCCAAAACCACAATGCAGAAAAGTCTTCTGCATTCCTATGATCACTACTCACAATAGCCTGAATCTAGAAACAACTAAGGTGCCCAAAACAGAAGCTATGGTTACACCTACAGCATGAAATATGACAAAATCAAAATAGTAAATTAGTTAAAATAAAAGGCTGGCACCTTACCTCTAGTGCCACCATGCCGGCCCCTGCAATTTAACTTTAACACTTTCACTCATTCCTTTTAATTCTCCATATATATGCATATATATGTATTATATGTAATCCATGTCTACATATATTTGTGTAGTGCTTATTACTATAAGCATTTTATACATATCCAGTATTATATTTTAAAATTTCAAGTAGTGAATTTCATAGTGCTTTAGATAAGATCTCTCTGTTTATAATCTTGAGTTCCATACAGATATTTCCTTTTGTTCATTCATTTCATGGAGAGTTTGTATTTTGGCCTTTTAACCAACTTTCAATGAATTATTTAATAGCTTTCTTGACTAGAAACAACATAGTATAACATTGCCATATTTTTTCCTTTGACATTTCTTCTTAATTTACTTATTCTGTATAAGCCTAGAAATTTAGGTTATAACCTTTACATTGCAAGAATGTTTTAAAGTCTAAATTCTGTTACATTGATTTCAACAGAAATATTAAAAATTGGTTTCAATATACATTTATCCAAGTTGAAATAAAATCTGCAATGTTGCTTTTGCTTGCAACACATAGCAGAATATTTTCTATTTAGTAAATTTAACTTTTGCTGGGGCATTTGGAATTTTTCATGCATACATATAACTGTGAAAACAATTTGAATGGGTTTGACATACAAAATATATGTCATGGGTAATCCCTTTTACCCAGAATTTGCTATCAGTATCTGGTTTAGGTGCTGGCCAGAATCAATACACATTTCAACAAAATGCATATATTATACTAAACAACATTGAATATAGAAAAATTGTCTAGTGTCATCCTAGAACTTGTTTGGAGAGTAATACATGAAGTCATATATCCACCAGCTCAGACTGTCTCTTGAGACAGCTACTCTCTTAAATCAACCATAGGGCTACTGGAGAAACATAGTGTGTAGAGGGAGGAAGGGGACACCAGTCCAGCCACTCAGAATAGTGACATTAATCCTGCAAATCAATGGATAACAGATGTCACTCCAGATCACTCTTGCTACCTCTAATACCATTCATTTCTCCTAAATGTAAACTAATTTTTTTGTCCTCATACCTCTGATCATGTACTGGGACTTCAGATTAGGGTTTATTTGATTATATCCATTATCTATATCTATTTCTTTCTTACCTGCTACATGGGAGAGGAGTGGGCCAAAATAATCTATTTGGAAATTAATTACAACAAGTATAATAATTCAAGATAGGTATTTTCTGATTTTATATTAAAAGTTGGGAGCAATATAGTTTTGCTAATTTAAAAATACATAGCAGATGTAGATGCATTTATAACTAGGTAATATTTTATACAGAATTGTAAGAAGAAAACACCATTTTAGATTAATTTATAGAATAGATTTAATTTTTCTCCCTCTGAAATAGTTAATGTCAACAGTATTCCTTGAAATATTATGCAAAATGGTCTTGTAACTGGTAAATAATATATTGTAATTAATTATTTCAATAAATTAGTAGTTAATAATGTCATGAGAGCTTTCATGTATTATTCATGAAGGGGTTAATAAATGCAAAAAGGACAAAGGGAATAGAAATAATTACTATCAAAGAAATAACTTGTAATTTTGAAAATGGGTGTGCATTCTTTCTGGTATTCACATTATTCAGGAAATTCAATCTTACTTTAAAGTAATTCTTTACAAAATCAGAAATCATTATAAATTACTACTGTAATGACATAGACTTCGAAGAACTGGTTAATTGTTTTTATTTAAAATATCATGTTATGATTAAAGCTTTTATACTACTTTTATATATGTTTTGGGGGGCTCCCAATATCACTTGTGGTATCATGCAGTGATTTGGGTTAAATGTGGACTTTCTGCATAAAAAAATTTTACTCTAATATTACTCATCATATCATTGTTTCCAAATTAATTAATTTATGTTCATTATTTTATAATTGCAGTATATGAGTCCCAAAATATAAATTACATAAATGAGATATGTGATATGATTATTGAAAGAAGCATGGGATTTTACTAAAAATAACTCAATAGTATATTATTATGGATAAGATCTCAATTCATTTTTTAGCTGTAAAGATGGAAAAGAATGTTTTACATTACTGTTTACACTTCACATAGAACATTAACTTTTACAGTAAAAATTAAACTTGTTTTTTATAAACATGCACAAAACAAAATAATAAATTTATCAATCTCTCCAAAGAAGTGGGATAACTAAAAGAAAACACTTTTCTGTCTCTTAGACATTAATCTCCAAATACTTAATTCTTTGTCTATAGTAGACAAATGATTTAAACTATTAAGCTCATTTAATAGGCAATTAAAAGTAATTACTTGCTTAGCTGATTTTTTACCAAATTGACTATCATGGAGAAAATTCTGCAGTATCAATTATTTTTATTATTGTTTACATAATGTGAACATATTTTAAGTTAGATCTTGTTTACAAAATGGGATTATAAATAACTAAAAAATTAAGATATGCTGAAATATCCTAAACCAAAAATCTGAATTATATATAATCAGAACAGGCAACTATTATTTTATACAACACTATTAATAATGATGGCATCATTATTACTCCTGACTCTGTTCTTAAAAATTACTCCAGGAAAGCTCTGGGAGGACTATCTGGGATGATGAACATCGGCAGTATGCAAAACTTGTCATACTCACTGTGCTATTGTCTGGCCCAAACATCATCTACCTTTTATAGTGTCCAAAGTATTACATGATTTTGCAGTGATTTAAAGACATAATGTAAGTTCAATTTAATTATGCTGGCACAATAATATTTTAATTATTACTGAATATTTCAATAAATTTTTAAAAAGTAGTATATTGCTACTCATCAAAGTTCTTTTAAATTTTATCTCATCATTGCAGCAGTTATATATAATTTTATATATACACAGTTAAAAGTGTGTTGAATATCTGTATAAGTACAAAAGCATATACAGGCATTTATTTGTTTATTTTGCCCTTTGGTTTGGTTGCTAGAGCAATAAGCAATGATGCTGGGACTTCTATTGGGATCACTCCATTTAATGTTCTGGATAATCTATACCTGAGACTATTTCCAAGTTGGTTCGCCCAAAACACACTATTTATTCTTATTCATAATCATAAAATTCACAGGTTTTCGAGCCATACCAGAAGTCTTAAGGTACTCCTGGCTCTGCACTTAGGGTCATCCTAGCAAGCAATTGAACTTGAGTTGACAGTATTATTAATCTCGCACTATTTCTTGTTTCTCCAAATGTCTAAATTAAAAAATAATGGTTTTCTTTTTGGCCACACCCGTTGACTCTCAGGGGTTACTCTTGGTTATGCACTCAGAAATAGCTCCTGGCTTGGGGGACAATATGGGATGCTGGGGTATTGAACAGTGGTCCATTCTAGGATAGTGTGGGCAAGGCAGATGTTTTACTGCTGGCACCATGGCTCTGGAAATTAAAAAAAAAACATAAATATAGGTATGTAGAAAGTATGATTACCTTAATTTCACCTTGAAATTTCCGCAAAAGTTTCAAATTTTCTTTTTAAGTTCTGAGTTACGCTAAAGTGTTCAATTGTTCTCACCTAGTAGCCTACATATGATTATTATTTATGCATGTGCTGGCGTCTTGAATGATAGTTTGAATTTTAATTTCTAAAATAATTCAGAAGACCAAATTTTGTATGTAGCTTAATTTTTAATTTGGAACTGCTAAAAATAAATAAGAGGAATTTATAAAGATATTAAATATTTCAAAAGGAGACATTTTGTGGTAAAAGTATACTTTTGAAACTTTTTTTTTTTGATGTCTTAAAATTTATCAGGTTTTAATGAACATCCTGGGAGATTCAACAATAAATACAAAGAATCTTCAGTGTAGTGAATGAATGATTAGTTTAGAAGCATATTGTCACTTCAAATTTTTCAATATTTAATGTATTAAGTCTGAGATAAAATTAAAGAGGAAATCAAAACATTCCTAGAAACAAATAACAATGACACAAATTATCAGAATTTATGGGAAACAGCAAAAAGCATGAAACTTTATGGATTTTCAAGCACACATCAGGAAGAAAGAAGGGGCCTATATAAATCGCTTATTGACACAGCTTATAAAATTAGAAAATGATCAACAAAAGGAACCAAAATATAGATAGGCAGATCGAAATAACAAAGCATAAAGCAGAAATCAATGAAGCAGAGATAAAAAAAAATCAGAAAGATCAACGAAGTTTAAGAGTCTAAGAATTAATCCATTTCTTCCAGGTTATCATGTTTCATGGTATAGAGTTTCTCAAAGTAGTTTCTGATTACCCTTTGAATCCCTGCAGTATCTGTAGTGATCTCCCCTTTTCATCTTATCCATTTTATTAAGTTTCTCACTCTTTCTTTGTAGGTTTTTAAAGTATTTTTATCAATCTTGTTTATTTTTTCAAGGAACCAACTTTTGCTTTCATTGATCTTTGATTATTTTTTTGTTTGGTTTTTTTGCGCCACACCCATTTGATGCTCAGCGGTTACTCCTGGCTAAGTGCTCAGAAATTGCCCCTGGCTTGGAGGGACCATATAGGACACCAGAGGATCAAACCATGGTTCTTCCTTGACTAACCCTTGCAAGGCAGACACCTTACCTCTAGTGCCACCTCGCCAGCCCCATGATCTCTGATTGTTTTTTGAATATTAACTTTCTGCTCTAAGCTTTATATTTCCTTCTGCCTACTTATCTTTGTTTTTTTTTCAATAATTTTCTAATTTTACAAGCAGTGTCATTAAGCTATGATGTAGGATAATTTGTGTCTTCATTGCAATTTGTTTGTAGGAATCTTTTGATTTCCTCTTTGACACACTGGTTATTCAGTAGTGCATTATTTAATTTCTAGGTGTTAGAGTTTTTCTTCTGTTTCTTTTTTTAGTTCACTTCTAATTTAATTGCCTTGTGATCTGGAGGGTAGTCCGCACAATTTCTACTCCCTTTATATTATGGAACTATGTTTTATGAGCAAGCATGTGGTTTATCTTAGAAAATGACCCATATCCATTGAAGAAAACTGTGTATCCAGTTTTCTGGAGGTGGAGGGTCCTATATATCTACTAGTACACTTTTTTGCATTTATCTTTACAGAGATAGTATATTCTTGGTGGGGTTCAGCTTTGTTGACCTGTTGTGTATATAAACATTTTATGGGATTATTATGTTACTGACCCTACCCTGATCTGTGATTGTGCCCTAGCCTAGGGTGTGACCTGGCATTCTGCCCCCACCGTAGGGTGGTACCTGATTCTACTTCCACCATTGGGTGGTATCTGATTCCATCATTGGGTGGTACCTGATTCTGGGGGATAAAAACAAGGGTCTGTGTAAGGAGAGGGGCTTTTAGCTGGAACTGATGGTGAGGCTTTGGACTTCAGTCTTGTCCATCGAATAAAGCTAATATTTCCACAAACCTGGCTGCCTGTGAGCTGTTTACCCACCGCTTCACCTCAGAACAGCCGGCCGAACAGAGTGGCAGATGTGTGCTCCGAGCTGGAGGGGAAGGACCTCATCCTCCATCCCTCCATCAGTCAACGTCTTCAGGGGCTGACTTGCAAGTGTTGACAATGCAGTGTTGAGGTCTCCCATTATTATTGTGTTGCTGTTGATGTCTTCTTTCAAATTTATCAACAATTGTATTAAATATTTTTCTGGTTCCTCATTGGGTGAGTGTATGTTCAGGAGTGAGATTTCCTCCTTTGTACATATCCTTTGATTAGTAAGAAATGTCGATCTTTGTTCCTTACAACATTTCTGAGTCTAAAACATATGTCACCTGATATTAATATGAGCACTTAAACTTTTTTAAGGGATTTTTGCTTGGACAATTTTCCTCTAACCTTTAATCTTGAGTCTATGTTTGTTCTGACTGTTCAGGTCGGTTTCTTGTAAGCAGCAGAAGGTTGGATTCAGCTTTTTGATCCATTTTACCACTCTGTGTCTCTTAATAGGTGAGTTTAGTCCAGTTGTGTTGAGAGTGATAATTCACATGGGATTTAGTACCTTCTTTGTCTAGAAGTTTGATGTATCTTTTGGTCTGTCTTTTCTTAAAGTAGACCTTTCAGTTTATTTATTAAGGCTGGTTTTGAGTCTGTAAAGTTTCTCAGCATTTGTTTATTCATCAATATATGTATACTTCTTTCAAATTTGAAAGAACCTTGCTGGGAGCAGTATTCTAGGCAAAGCATTCATTTTGTTGAGTTTTGTTACTATATCCCACCACTGCCTTCTAGCCTTGAGGTTTTCTTAGACTCTTATAATCTTCCACAATTAACCAGGACAATCTAGCATATTTAAACAGACCAATCACTACTGACAAAATTAAAATGGTCATCAAAAGTTTTCCCCAAAACAAAAGCCCAGGCCAAGAAGTATTCACTAACGATTTTTTTCTAACCTTTCAAGAGGAACTACTACCAATCCTTTTTAGGCTCTTTCATAAAATGGAAGAAACAGGAACACTCCCAAATAGTTTTTATGAAAATAACATCACCATGATACAAAAAACCAGACACAGATGCTAAAAAATAGAAAACTACAACCAATATCCCTAATGAACACATATAAATAATCCTAAATAAAGTCCTGGCAAATAGTATCCAACGCCTCATCAAGAAGGTCATTCACCATGACCAAGTAGGTTTTATGCCAGGAATGCAAGTATAGTTTAAGGATAGTTTAACCTATGTAAATCAATAAAATAATATACATATCAACAAAATTTAAAAAAGCCATATAATCATATCAATAGATTCAGAGAAAGCATCAATAATGTCCAACACCATTCATGATAAAACTCTCAACAAGATGAGAATAGAAGGAATGTTTCTCAGTATAGTCAAGGCCATCTACCAGAAGCCAAAGAAAATTTTATTCTCAATGAAGATAAACTAAAAGTATTTCTAATAAAATCAGGCACAATAAAAGGTTACCCCATCTCACCACTCCTATTTAACATAGTGGTAAATTTCTTGCCCTAGCAATTAGGCAAGGAAAAAATATCAAGGACACCCAGATAGGAAAGGAAGAATGTTTTCATATGACATGATACTATATTTAGAAAACCCTAAAGACTCTACCAAAAATATTCTAGAAACAATGGCTTCATATAACAAAATGGCAGGCTACAAATTTAACAAGCAAAAATCAATGGCCTTCTTATACACCAATTATGAAGTAGAAGAAATGAACATTAAAAATTCAAGGGTCTGGAGTGGTGAGGCAAGTATTTAGGCATCTGCTTTGCACAAGCTATCCTAGGACAGACCGTGGTTTGATCCCCCGGCTTCCCATATGGTTCCCCCAAGCCAGGTGCAATTTTTGAGTGTCACAGTGGCCTAAAAACCAAAACCAAAACAATCCATAACAAAACACCAAAACGAATCACATTCACATTAGTGACACACAAACACTCTTGATTTTCATTTGGAACAATAAACACCCCAGAATAGCTAGAGAAACGTTTGGGAAAAATATGGAAAGCATCACATTCTCTAACTGTAAATTATATTATAAAGCAATAGTCATTAAAATCACATGGTATTGGAATAAAGACAGACCCTCAGATCATTGGAACAGTCTTGAGCATTATGAGGAATTTTCCCAGACATACAATCAATTAATCTTTGATAATGGGTAAAGAAATGCAAAAATGGAGCAAGGAAAGCTCTTCAACAAGTGGTGCTGGGGCAACTGGTCAACCACATGTAAAAAAGCAATCTCAGACCTCCATTTAACACCATGCACAAAGTTTAAATCCAAATGCATTTAAGACCTTGATATCGTACCCTGAACCATAGGTATATAGAACAACATATAGGTAAAATACTCCATGACATTGAGAGTAAGGGCATCTTCAAGGAAGAAACATCACTGTTCAAACAAGTGAAAGCATATATAAACAGATGGAACTATATTAAGTTGAGAAGCTTCTGCTCTTCAAGGGAAATATTGATGAGGATAAAAGGCCATCATAATGGGAGAAATTATTCATCCAATACCCATCAGATAAGGGTATACACGATATACAAGATGCTGACAGAACTTAACATGAAAAATATCTAATCCCATCAAAAAATGGGGAGAAGAAATGAGCAGACAATTCCTCAAAGATGAAATACAAACTGCCAAAAGGCACATAAAAATGCTCCCCATCACTAATCACCAGGAATATGCAAATCAAAGAACAGTGAGGTGATATCTCATGCCACAGAGACTGGCACACATCACAAAGTACAAGAAGCTGGTGGTGATGTGTGGAGAAAGGAACTCTCATTCACTGCTGGTTGGATTGGCAGCTTGTTCAGACTTTATGGAAACAATATTTAATCTAATTATATTTTTTTACCTAGTCATTATTAAGAATGGTAATGGACATGAAGGTTGTGATGTTTGATTTATTCATAATATTTTACATAGTATCATTGAGTATTTCAGAACATTTTTACTAATAATGGTAATTGTCCCAAGACTAAAATATTGGATAAACCTAAACTAAATAGTGACACTTACATAGGAAAATAAGTATGTTTCCTATTTTAGTAATAGATAATGAAAATTACCAATGAAAAACAGTTCTTGTCATATCTTTATAAACATTGCATTTCCAATCTTGACTTCAAAAAGCTTACTGAAAAAAAAAGTGTAAACTTTTTCTTAGGTGCAGACTGAAAATTTGCAAATTGTCAAAAGTGCTTTATTTTCTTTCTTTTATATGATACATGATAACATATATGTTTTTTAGAAAATTTTAGTTCTTAACATTTTTGTTTTGGTGTCACACCACTTAACAAAAGGCATTCTATTGGTTCTGTTCAGGAATCATTTTAGTTGTGACTCAGAGAAATCATTTGTGGTGCCTCTTAGATGAGAAAACTGAAAACTATTTTCTAAAGTAAACTATACTCAAATTGACTTTCAAATTCAAAATATGCAGACTGGATTTTTTGAAACTGTGAAATTATTATAAAATTTGCAAAAACATTCAAAGAATCTAGAATAGTCAAAAACACTAAAAAATTTGAGTTAATTTGGAAAACTGTGTGGCCTGACTTGAATTACTTATAATTTTTTATCACTTAAAAATGTATGTGTCAACATGGTAAATAAGTTAATTGTTCAGAAGAGAATAAGCAAAATACATGTGTGGTCATTTTGTTCTTAGCAAATATGTTATACTAGTTCAATGGAAAATATTTTAATGATTTACCTTTAAAACAATTAAAATATGAGATCACTTTAGTGAGTAATTCACTTTATGAATAAAAAATAATAAGTTGTTCACTGACTTAGATGAAAATTCCTAAATGCAAAATTTCTAGAATTAAAGAATGGAAAGCTATTTCTGTCTGGAATGGGAAATTCTGGCTTAAATATAAAGTTAAAGTATGGTTATAAAATATCAATTTTACTTAATTAAATTAAATTACATGCTCATTGAAATACATAGATAAGCAAATTAAAATAAGGCAGAAACTGGACTAAAATATTAAGTTTATGTTTCTCGCACAGGAATTGTATTACAGACTAAAAATTCAAAAATATACACTATTAAAATACAAAATATTTTAAAATATGTAAAACCAGGTAAAGCTTGATAACAGTCTATGCATTCTATTTTTTAAAAATTTTATAATGACCAATGTGAATTACAAGTAATGCCCAGTTATATTTAAGGTACAAAGTAACAGTGACTTAGGATCATTCCCACCACCAGTGTTGTCCTCACTCTACCCAGCATACATTAAAAGGTTCCCCACTTTTGATCCTAGACTGCTAGTTTAGCCAGTCCCTTTTGTATATAATGATGTAGATTGAGTATCTTGATTCTGTTGTTGATGACTTTGGGTTTGGTATTTGGGTCTGATCATTTTTTTACTTTCACTCAATGTTCGTAGCACTATTTGCTCCTTATACCATCCACTTTTTTTTCCCTCCATTTATGAGGCAAAAAAAAACAAGAGGAATCAAGCCCTGTCATTATGGTGAAAAAAGGAGGAAGGAGAAGAAAGAATGCTGGGAGGGGAATGTCTAGAACCTATCAATATCAATATGAAAGGAGGAAAGGAAAAAGAAAAAGAAGGGAAAAAAGAAAAGGAAAAAAAAGGAACAATCAGGTACTGACAAGAAACACGACAGCAAAAATAACAGCTTAAATGACTACAAGGAGAGAAAGGAATAAAAGAAAGAAAAAAGAAAAAGAAAAAAGGAGGGGAAAGGAGGGTTGGTGTGGAAAGGTTTTGTCTTTTTTTTTTTTAACATAAGCACAGTGACTATTGGAAAAATTAGAAAGGGAGTTCCCTTTCCAAAAGCTACAAGGTTTCTCCACCCTTGAAGCATATTGTCATGGGATCAACTATAGGATCCAGACCTGCTCATTGATGAACCCCAAGGTCCATTTCTGATGCCAGGAAACATTCTGCTAAGTTGTGACTGACAAAATTGGTCCTCTGTAATTGGAGATCTTGGTATTTGCACAGGTCATAGGACGAAGTCTAGGATCGAGTCTTCCTTTATGGTTCTAAGAGTTCTGCTCCATCAAGGTTGCTGTAGTCAGTCTTCTTTAATTAGTGATATTCATTTTTGCACAGATCCTAGGACGAAGCCTAGAGTATAGTGTTTCCTTAGGATTATGGTTCTAGAAGTTCTGCTCAGTCACAGTTGTCAAAATCAAACCTCTGAAATTAGAGGTCTTGTTTTTTTGTTTGTTTGTTTGTTTTGTTTTGTTTTTGTTTTAGGGTTTTGTTTATAGATTTGTTTGTTTTGGTTTCTTGGCCACACTCAGAGATTCTCAGGGGTTATTCCTGACTATGAGGTCAAAAATCTCTTCTAACTTGGGGGACCATATGGGACACCAGGGATCTAACAGAAGTCCTTCCTGGGTCAGCATTGTGCAAGGCAAATGCCCTATCACTGAAATGTTGCTCGGGCCACTAAAGAGATATTGGTTTTTGTATAAATTCTAGGATGAAGCCTAGGATAGGGTCTTTCTATTGGTCCCAGGAAAAGTTCAGCTCAGTCGCAGTTGTCAAAGTCAGTCTTCTATAATGAGTGATCTTGGTTTTTGCATATCAAGGATAGTGACTTCTAATTTCATCTTACCTTTAGGTGATGTGGTAGGGCAGTGTGCTCTTAGATCAAATTGTTGCTGTTTCCTCATCATCTGATGATGTCATACCAACCTGACGCAAGTTGGTGCCATTGTAGTATTAGGGATTCATTCCCTAGGAGGAGTTTGATTCCTTGTGATGTTGCAGGGAATTGTGTTGGTTTTATGAATGGGATCTGGGATTTGGGGTTGGAGAGTCGCTGCCCGATGACATGGAGTCTAAGTCTAGTCCTCATGTCAATGTTCAGGGAGGTAGGCACCCCTGTATTTTAAAATTTATGGATTCAGGGGCTGGAGAAATAGCATGGAGGTAAGGCATTTACCTTGCATGAAGAAAGACGGTGGTTCAAATCCTGGCATCCCATATGTTCCCCTGAGCCTGCCAGGAGCGATTTCTGAACGTAGAGCTAGGAGTAATCCCTGAGCACTGCCAGCTGTGACCCAAAACAAACAAAAAAAATTATGCATTCTTATCCCTAGTAGAAAAGAGCTTAAGATTAAGAGTTCAATCTATACTTAAGATGTCCCCTTTTTTATTGCATTTATTCAAAAGGAAACGTTGCCATATTATATTGCCGGCACATTTTGGAGTAAGAATTACAGGCTATATTCTTTGTGCCCTGGTTTTGACTTGAGCTTTTATCCAAACAAGACTCTTTCTTCTAGAATTTCATACTCAGCAGAATCAAAACAAACAAAATTTAAAAACTATATAGAGATAAATAAAAATAAAATAATTATACAAATATAAAAATATTAAAAAATAAATAAAAATAATAGCATATAAAATGGATGGAGATTATTACCTTTACTTTTGCTAATAAACACACGAAGAGGTATAAATACTGATGTATAAACATACAAGGAAAATATAGGTATTCTCCACTAAGTCTTTTGAGATATTCTTCTGAGGGGGATGAGATACAGGACACATTTTCATCCCACACCATGGTCTTATTGGGTTTGAGTGATAGCTTGATCAGTCAAGGGATCAGGTAGTGAGGGTCCTTTTGGAGCTGAATACGGTAGCATGTAACATTCCATACTGAGATGTGTGTAGAGAAGTAGAGCCATATAGAATGACTCAGCAGGAGTGGTGGTTGCAGTTTCTTACCAGGTCTTGATATGTGGGACTGATAGGGTGTCCTTTCTGGGACACCAGAAAGGTGTCTGGGAGCTGAATGGAGGCTTGTTGGGGCAGGAGGTTGGTCTCAATATCTAATGTGCTAATAACTGAGGGTAAAGGGATTTAAATAGGGAGAAATAATGGATCAGGGTTGTGAGAACAAGAGATTAGAAGGAGATCTTGGGGGGAAGAAAATATATAAAAGGGGCTATAGAAAATGTAGGTATAAAGTTTTTACAATATAGATTGTTTAGACATAGGTGAGTCCACTGTATACAAACTCAAGCCCACTTATAGACAAGCATTAGAGATCTATCATAAGTTTTTGTTGGAGGCCGGACCAATCTTTTAAAATATATAATATCTAGTAAAACTAGGTAATAGTCTACCAGTGATGGCTAACCTTCTTGAGCCTGAGTGCCCAAACTGCCGCACAATGTCCAGTCCCTCTCAATGGCCAGTTCGGCCCTCTTGCCAGGTGAGCTGAAAAGCAGACACCGGCACACTTGCCTCCCGCCCTGCCTCATATATTAATTGTGGACCCTCCTGCAAGCCAGCTGCAAGGCCTTTCTGTTTCACTTCTTACATGCGTGCCATAAGTTTGCCACTGAGGGATGCATTATATTTATAAATAAGAGAAAATATCTTAATTCACACACATAAATTTTTGCAAATGCTTAAGTATCAAAACATAATTCACAATAGTCTGAAATTTGAGAAAAAAAATAGCCTTTTAATTCCAAACAGACATACACACTTTGGTATGTCAGAAATAAAATATTAAAAACTGAAAGGTTTATTTAAAATATGCATGAGAATTCAGAAATATTGAGAATTAGAAATATTTTATCTCAATAAGTGCAGAAAAGGCACTAATGAAAATTTAATTAATTTTACATTTATTGTAATTACTCTCAATCTAGGAAAGAAATGGTCTCAAAATAATTCAGGCCAGACATGCAAAAATGCCAATATATAACATAAAATACAACATTAAGAGTAGTTATTTTATTTGAAGAAATAAGAATAAAATGCCCACATTGTCTATTTCTATTAATGTATCAATAATTAATTAATGTATTATTTAATTCTCCATTTCTATTAGTTAGAAAGAAAAATAAATCAGGTACAAAACAAATCAGAAAAGATAAAGTAAATGAAACACTTCTTTACAAATAAAATGATCTTATCAATATAATCCCTATAGATATCCCAATTGTAAAATTAATAAAAAATATCAACTTTATCAATGGGATATAAAATCATAATAAAAATACATGAAAATTCCTCTGCTAAGAACACTGAGGACCAAGGGGACTCTTTTCCTGCTTCTGAATGTCCTGAATTCCTGAAGCTCTCCCTTGAGAACAGAACCCTGGGAAGCGAACCCAGAAACCATTGCATTCTGAAGCTGCCAGCGAGCCAATGAGAAAAACCACACTACTAGTGCGACAGTGTGGAAAGCTCATAGGCAAACACTAGGCACCAAGAATGAAGATGATGTCTTGGACGACCTTAAAAACCACAACCATCTGCTTAACCTCTCGATAAGGAATTTAAAATTGAAATATGGAATATGTTTGTAAAACTCCATGAAAGCATTGATTGATCTGAACAGAACACAAAGACAGAACTTAGAAAACTTCAAACTGAAATAGCAGGCCTGAAAAACACGGTAGCTCAACTGAAAATCTCAGTGGATGCCGTCGAAAGCAGGGTAAGAGCAGCTGAGGAGAAAATCGGAATACTGGAATATGAGATGCAGAAAAACTCAACACAGCAGAAGAAATGGGAAAAGAACCTTAGGACAAAGGAGCAGGCAATGGAAAAAGTACTCAAAGAAAGTGAACAGATGAAAATAGAAGTCTTTGATAAACCCAAAAGAAACAACATAAGAATCATTGGAGTCCCAGAGACCCAAGTAGGAGATCACCAGGAAGAATCAACTGTCAAAGACATCATCAAAGAGATACTATCAGAGTTAACAACTACATGCAACCAAATCCTGCATGCCCGAAGAGTACCAGCCAAACGAGACCCAAAGAAAAACACCCCCAGAAACATCATTGTTACAATGATAAATCACTCAGATAGAGATAGAATACTGAATGCAGCAAGGTCAAAAAGGGAAATTACATTCAAAGGAGCATACCTAAGACTTACAGCAGACATGTAACAAGAAACTCTCAAGGCCAGAAGACAGTGATAGGATATTGTGACAGAATGAATGAAATGAATGCCTCACCGAGAATACTTCACCCAGCCCGACTCACGTTCAGGAATGAAGGAAAAATACATAGCTTCATGCATAAGCAACAGCTTAAAAACTTCACAGATGATAACCCAGCCTTAAAGGAAAAATTGCCAGGTCTACTCTAAGACAAGAGTGACAAACAAACACAGGAAACTTATCTACAAAGATGACATTAAATCCTATGACAATCATCTCCCTCAATGTTAATGGGCTAAATTCATCAATTAAAAGACACGGAGTGGCAAAGTGGATCAAAAAGACGAATCTAACCTTCTGCTGCCTACAAGAAACACATCTGAATAGTCAGAACAAACAGACTCAAAATCAAAGGCTGGAGGAAAATCATCCAAGCAAACAATACCCTCAAAAAAGCTGGGGTGGCCACATTAATATATAATGACGCCAACTTTATAATCAGAAAAGTGGTAAGGGACAAAGATGGACACTATGTTCTAATCAAGGGATATGTGCAACAAGAAGATATCAGACTAATAAACATATTTGCACCCAATGAGAGACCAGCAAATTATCTAATACAGTTACTGACATATCTGAAAGAAGGAATCAATGATAACACAATAATTATGGGAGACCTCAACATGGCCCTATCAACACTTGAAAGGTCAACCAGACTGAAACCCAACAAAAACATACTAGTCCTGAAAAGAGAAATGGAAGAAAGAGGACTAGAAGATATATATAGGACACTCCATCCCAAAAACCCTGGATACACATTCTTCTCCAATGTACATGTGTCATTCTCCAGGATAGACTACATGCTGACACATAAAACATACCTCCATAAAATCAAGAGGATAGAAATCTTGCAAGCTACCTTTGCTGACCACAAGGCTCTGAAATTAGATGTGAACTACAAAGCCACACAGAAGAAAAACATTAACAACTGGAAATTAAACACCCTGCTACTGAATAACCGGAGGGTCCGAGATGAAATCAAAAATGAAATTAAAACTTTCCTGGAAACAAATGATAATGAAGACACAACCCCTCAGAATCTATGGGACACAGCAAAAGTGGTCCTGAGAGGAAAATTTATAGCTCTACAAGCACACATCAGGAAGGAAGAAGAGGCATACCTGAATAACCTAATGACACAACTGAAAAAATTAGAAAATGACCAACAAAATGAACCAAAAATAGGGAGACAGAAAGAAATAGCAAAGCTGAAAGCAGAACTCAATGAAGTGGAAAACCGAAAAATAATCCAAAAGATCAACGAAAGCTGAAGTTAGTTCTTTGAAAAAATAAACAAGCTTGATAGGACATTGGCAAAACTCACAAAGAAAGAGAGAGAGAAATCTGATAACCCGTATTAGAAATGAAAAGGGGAAGTTCACAACAGATATGTAGAGATCCAAAGGGTAATCAGAGACTACTTTGAGAAACTTTATGCTACTAAACATGAGAACCTGGAAGAAATGGAAAAATTCTTGGACACTTATAACCTTCCACACTTAAATAAGGAGGAGGTAGAATATCTAAACTCCCCCATCACCACTGAGGAAATTGAAAGTGTAATCAAACATCTGCCCAAAAAGAAAAGCTCAGGCGCAGATGAATTTCCTAATGAATTCTTTCAAATTTTTTAAGAGGAGCTACTACCAATTTTAGTCAGGTTGTTCCATGAAATAGAAAAAACGAGAATACTCCCAAACAGCTTTTATGAAGCCAGCATCACCTCGATACCAAAACCAAACAGAGGTGCTGCCAAAAAAGAAAATTACAGACTAATATCCCTAATGAATGCCGATGCAATGATCTTCAACAAAATCCTGGCAAATAGGATCCAATGCATCATCGAAAAGATCATACACTACGATCAAGTAGGTTTCATTCCAGGAATGCAAGGATGGTTTAACATCCGTAAATCTATCAACATCATACACATCATCAACAAGAAAAAAAAATAAAAATCACATCATCATATCAATAGATGCAGAGAAAGCATTTGATAAGGTTCAACACCCATTCTTTTTTTTAATTTTATTTTAATCATAGTGGTTTACATGATATTCACAGTAATATTCCATTTACAAATAAACATTGAACCAGGGGAATTCCCATCACCAAGTTGTCCTCCCTCCACCTCCATTCCCATTCTGTCTCCTATATCCTCCACCCTCTCCCCAGGGACTTCTAAAGTGAGTGACTCCCTCTGTTTCTGGTTTATTACTTGGTGACACCCATTCTTAATCAAAACTCTCAGCAAGATGGGAATGGAAGGAACCTTCCTCAATCTAGTTAAAGCTATCTACCACAAGCCAATGGCAAATATCATCCTTAATGGAGAAAAAATAAAAGCCTTCCCTCTAAATTGTGGTACAAGACAAGGCTCTCCATTCTCACCACTCCTCTTCAACATAGTACTGGAAGTTCTTACTATAGCAATCAGGCAAGAACAGGATATCAAGGGAATCCAGATAGGAAAGGAAGAAGTCAAGCTCTCATTGTTTGCAGATGACATGATACTCTACCTAGAAAATCATAAAGACTCTACCAAAAAGCTTCTAGAAACAATAGACTCCTATAGCAAGGTGGCAGGCTACAAAATTAAAACACAGAAATCAATGGCCTTTTTATACACCAATAATGATAGGGAAGAGAAGGAAATCAAGAAGGCAATCCCATTCGCAATAGCATCACACAAAATCAAATATCTTGGCGTCAACTTGACCAAAGACATGAAGGACCTATACAAAGAAAACTATAAAGCCCTTTTTCAAGAAATAAGAGAGGACACACGGAAATGGAAGCACATACCCTGCTCATGGATTGGCAGGATTAACATCATTAAAATTGCAATTCTCCCAAAGCATTATACAGATTTAATGCCATCCCTATAAAGATACCCATGACATTCTTCAAAGAAGTGAATCAAGCACTTATGAAGTTCATCTGGAACAATAAACACCCTAGAATAGCTAAAGCACTACTAGGGAAAAGGAAAATGGGAGGTATTACTTTCCCCAACTTTAAATTCTACTACAAAGCAATAGTTATCAAAACAGCATGGTATTGGGATAAAGACAGACCTTCAGATCAGTGGAATAGGCTTGAATTCTCAGACATTGTCCCTCAGACATACAAGTACCTAATTTTTGACAAAGGAGCAATGAATCCTAAGTGGAGCAGGGAAAACCTCTTCAACAAGTGGTGCTGACAGAACTGGTTTGCCACTTGCAAAAGAGCGAACATAGACCCCCAGTTAACATCATGCACGAAGGTAAAATCCAAATGGATTAAATACCTCGATATCCAATCTGATACCATAAGGTATATAGAACAACAGGTCGGTAAAACACTCCATGACATTGAGACAAAAGGCATTTTCAAGGAGGAAACTACACTTTCCAAACAAGTGGAAGCAGAGATCAACAGATGGGAATACATTAAACTGAGAAGCTTCTGCACCTCAAAAGAAATAGTGCCCAGGATACAAGAGTCACCCAATGAGTGGGAGAAACTATTCGCCTAACACCCATCAGATAAGGGGCTAATATTCAAAATATACAGAGCACTGACAGAACTTTACAAGAAAAAAACATCCAATCCCATCAAAAAATGGGGAGAAGAAATGAACAGACACTTTGATAAAAAAGAAATCCAAATGGCCAAAAGGCACATGAAAAATTGCTCCTCATCACTAATCATCAGGGAGTTGCAAATCAAAACAACGATGAGATACCACCTCACACCACAGAGATTGGCCCACATCACAAAGAATGAGGATAATCAGTACTGGCGGGGATGTGGAGAGAAAGGAACTCTTATCCACTGCTGGTGGGAATGCTGTCTAGTCCAACTTCTATGGAAAGCAATATGGAGGTTCCTCCAAAATCTGGAAATTGAGCTCCCATTCGACCCAGCTATTCCACTCCTAGGGATATACCCTAAGAACACAAAAATTCAATACAAAATCCCCTTCCTCACACCTATATTTATTGCAGCACTATTCACAATAGGCAGGCTCTGGAAACAACCAAGATGCCCTTCAACAGATGAATGGTAAAGAAACAGTGGTACATATACACAATGGAATATTATGCAGCCATCAGGAGAGATGAAGTCATGAAGTTTTCCTATACATGGATGTACTGGAATCTACCATGCTGAGTGAAATAATTCAGAGGGAGAGAGCAAGACGCAGAATAGTCTCACTCATATATGAGTTTTAAAGAAAATAAAAATCATCATTGCAACATTCATCAGAGTCAATGAGAGGAGGCTGGAACTCCCAGTTCACTCCATGAAGCTCACCACAAAGAGTGGTGAGTGCAGCTATAAAAATAAATACACAGAAAACTACCATAATCATGTGAATGAATGAGAGAAAAGGAATGCCTGCCTGGAGTACAGGTGTGGGTGGGGTGGGAGGGAGGTGGCCTTGGGACATTGGTTGTTGGAATGTTGCATTGGTGAAGGGGGTGTTCTTCACATGACTGAAACGTAATTACAATCATATATGTAATCATAATGTTGAAATAAAAATCCTCAAAAAATGAAAAATCGGGCCCGGGAGATAGCATGGAGTTAAGGCGTTTGCCTTTCATGGGAAAGGTCATTGGTTCGAATCCCGGTGCCCCATATGGTCCCCCGTGCCAGCCAGGAGCAATTTCTGAGCATGGAGCCAGGAGTAACCCCTGAGCACTGCCGGGTGTGACCCAAAAAAACCAAAAAAAAATAAAAAAATAAAAAATAAAACATGAAAATTAAGTTAAAGAACAATCAAAACTTTAATAAAAATACAAAATAAAATCATTTAAAATTAAGAAGTTTACCCAGGGGGAAAATAATTTAAACCAAAAGTTTTAAAAACTTAAAGTTCAAGAAAGCGAAATATATGAGAAAACATAAACATGATATCTCGAACATCCTGCAAAATTGTGTTCTTAAATGCTTCAATATTTACTGAGTCACATTATAAACAGATATATAAGCACACATTAAAATTTTTGCAAAAATGTGTTTTGTTCATTGATAATATATTTAAATGAAGCTAATATAGTTCAAAAGCCTTCACATAATTAACAAGCTCATATTTAAAATAACCTGAATCAACTATGTATATTTGTTTCTAGACCTAGATTCATTAAGAAGGGAAAAAGAAATGAAGAAAATTCTGACTAGTACTTACTTCAGAAAATACTAGTAATCAGTAACAAAAGACTAATTTGAAAGATATACACTGACATGTTAAATGTAATTTGATTTACAATAGTCAGATTATGAATACCAAGCACCAACTCTTCAATCTGTAAATAAGACTACTGAAAAATTAGTGAATTATGATGTGCATCTGTATAAAATATCATTACTCAATTCTTAGAATTAATAAAATCTTGTCTTTCAGTGATAAGATGGATGAAATCATGAAACATTAAACCAGAAAAAGGGACAAGTATTAGAATATATAACTTGTGAGATATATAGAGATAAAAAGACCCTTGATCTCAGACTTCATGGACATGTTTACTATAGTGGAAAAATGTTCAATATATTGTATAGTGGGGAATAATGTTACTTTGGTAGTGTTTATAGTAAGGTAGCATTGAATTTGAAGATTAAATATACACATATATAATTTAAACATTTTATGGATGCTGATATAGGCAAATAAAACCTTTAATATTTAGTAGGTATGAACTGAATTTAGAGTTAGTAGTATAACAAAAATAGATTTATACCAACAGATTATTCTAGGACATTAGAAGAAACAAATGTATTTGAATGCTGATAATCATTAATAAATACTATTAGTTATTTGAAGTTATAGAACACAAATTTTAATCTAAAGTACAATATTAAATTCCAGGGTAAATTTAAAGTTTATTTGAGGGGAGATTGGGTCATACCCAGCAGCACTCAGGGGTGACTCCTTCCTTTATGCTCAGAAATTGCTCCTGGCAGGCTCTGGGGACCATATGGGATGCCGGGATTCAAACCACTGTCTTTTGCATGCAAAGCAAATGTTCTTCCTCCATGCTATCTCTCCGGCCCCAAGTTTAAATTAAAAAAAAAAAAAACAGATTCTGCTCAGAAAAATGTCCTATAGATACGTTCCTTGCCTTGCATATTGATGTTGGGTTGGATATTGTCAATTCAGATGGTCTCCTATCTTTGTCAGAATGGATCTCTGAGTACAAGAAAATTCTATGCACAGAAAATGCAATCCCTAAACCCAAATTAAATACCAAAGGGAAAAGAAGAACAATGATATATTATTTAATATGATTAAGTAGTCAGGCATTGTAGCTAAGAATCATTGTCTTGTTTTCTTTTTATTAAGTGTATGAGACCATGTGTAATTTCTTCATCACACTTATAATTTAATCTAAAAGAATTCAAATAATTTAGGTTCCGGGAGATTTTATTTTTTAAAGCATGTGTTATGAAGTAGTTAATACTAAATTACTTAGGCTTTTCTACTCCATCCATAAATTAAAATTTAATAATTTATGTTGAAAAATAGGCCGGTGAAACTTATAACTGAATTTGGAATCATCAAGCAAACTGCTTGAGTTATAGAGATGCTAGATGTAACTGGAAATGTGCAATTTAATTGCAGTAAAAGTACTGGGTTACTTGTCTTGTTCAGTTTTTTAGAATGTTATTTAATACATATGGATGTTTTAAGTCACTCAAAATGACTTAAAATATATTGTAAAAGAATTTGAAGTACTTTCAAAAATGAGCGGGGATAGAGTGATAGGCAACTCGTTTTCCAACTTCTGGGTCAGCTTGTATTTTGACAATATTTAAATTTTTAAGATAATGGAATAAATAGTAAGTTACTTTTGTTAATGTTGAGTTATTATAGTTAGAGCCTCTAACTTTTATAGATCTTAATTGCTAAATGTTATATTCCATTTAGCTATGTGTAATAAAATATTTTGAATATATAATTTAGAATTCAATATGATTAAGATTTGTACTTCTAATTTAATTTTCCATATCCATGCTTTTTTGTTTGTTTGGTAATGGTTTTGGGGTCATACCAAATAGTTATTCAGGATTTACTACTATCTCTTCACTCAGGAATTTATCCTGGTGTTGCTCAGGTAAACTAATGGGATGCTGGGCATCACATATGCCTGGTTAAGTGCAAGGCAAGTATTCTACTTGCTGTATTACCTCTTCAGTCCCCTGTCAAGACTTTTAAATTTGGGGTATTAAGTCCCTTTTATCTGAAGTGCTTTTTTTTCCTTTCCCAAACCATAAAGAATGTTAGGCCAAATAGAAGAGCTGTTATAGGTCTATTGTAAATATTTTATTAGTGAAATTTCTTATCTTTTGAAAAACAGTAACTTTCCAAAAATAATTATAATATCGAGATGATAGGAACAATGCATAAATTTTGAAGTTATAAAATAAAATATTAATAAATATATGTTTTTCATATAGTAGTATTTGTCTCATAAAATAATAAAAATAATTTGTAAAAGCATTAAACACTGGTTTATCAAGGTTAAACTTTAAAACATAATGCCTTATGGCTAAGGAAAGTTTTATAACAGGAGAGTGATACATGTAGCATATATTTAACTGAATTAAGATTCATTGTCCTGGGACCTGGGGGATAGCATGGAGGTAGGCGTTTGCCTTTCATGCAAAAAGGTCATCGGTTCGAATTCCGGTGCCCCATATGGTCCCCCGTGCCTGCCTGCCAGGAGCAATTTCTGAGCATGGAGCCAGGAGTAACCCCTGAGCACTGCCGGGTGTGACCCCCCCCCCCTAAAAAAAAAAAAAGAAAAAAGAAAAAAAAAGATTCATTGTCCTGGACCCAATAGAAAATTGAGAGAGTTAACATACTTAAATGGTCAACTATGCTCTATCCCAGACAACACAAATGATCTCCTGAGTACTGCCAGGAGTGATCCTAGAGCACAAATTAAAGGAGTAGCTTTGAAAACCACCAAGTAATGCACAACAATGCCACGCTGAAAATCTAATTGGGAAACAAGATAGGATTGCTTAAAAGAAAAGTTTTCCACTATTTTCAAATCATATTATTGAATTTATGAATATATTCAACTTACTTTTCATGGTATGCACAATTCTATGTACTAAGTAACTACGTAAAACCTGAGTAATTACAGTAAAGAAGATTTTTATATTGATTATTCTATTTTAACAAATGCTTAATACAGTGTAAGATCAGACTATTTTCTATTTTGTCTTTTGGTTCATCTAAGCGCCAACTCTTGCAGAAGTAATATTTAAAATTATGTAGCTCACATCTGAACTTAAAAATCTCCAGTTGACCAGTGTTTCTGTTATCTCTTTTTGCAGAGACCTTATTAACAACTAGTAACCGGCACTATAATAGAAGATGCCCATCTCTTAGAATCACTTGCATAGATTCTGCTGAGAAGAACATATCAGCAGTGGATTTTATATGAAGACTAAAAATCTTTTTATGTTAATTCACTGAAATTTTGCTATGACTTATAGGAAGAACCATCGTACTCTGATTATTAAAGCATTTATCCTAATCATTGTCCAGGTATAATGAAAGAAATAAAATTAAAATTTTGCTCTGACCCAGAAGTCTAGAAAAGGATTTGTGCCTAAGGAAATATTTTGATTTTTATTTCATGTTTTATGTAGTAGTCATTTAAATTGATAATAAAAGGAGACTAAGAAAAACTAATCTGTGTATCTTGAAAATCCATTATTTGCATAATACACTTAGAGGTAGGCTATATGGGATTTTTATTTTATAATATTAAAGCATATTGTAAAAAATAAAAAATATACCTACTAAGTGGAGGAAGTTCATAAACTTAGAGATTATATTTCCCTGTATTCTCTGAATTGGGATTTCTTAAGACAACTGATAGTGTATTTTTATTGAATGCACCAATTAAAGAATTGAACCAAGACACGGACAAGTTTAGAAAGAAATGGTTGCATTAATTTATAGTATTTATTATGCATTGCCATAACTTAAGGAAAGAGAAAGCTATTTATTTTGAAAATGCTTCATGCATTTAGATGAAAAACAAAAAAAATCATCATTTATATCTGACTCTAAATACAATGTACATTTTAATTTATTTTTAGCTAAAAATGCCATCTAATTAACTTATATCTCAAATTATCTTTTTTGTTGTCTTTTTTGGTTTGTTTGGGTTTTTGTTATTGTTATTGTTTTGGACCACTTCCAATGGGGGTCCAGGGGTTACTCCTGACTATGCACTAAGAAATCACTCCTGGCTTGGGGGACCATATGGGACACCGGTGGATCAAACCAAGGTCTAGCACCTTATCTAGGTCTAGCACCCTACCGAACCTGGGCTTGCACACACAAGGCAGATGCCTCACTGCTCAGGCCCCTCATATTATCTTTTTATAGTTTCAGCAACTTTTCTGATTTTTTAAATTGTTATTAGCTTTCCATGTTTCGAATAATAAACACTCATAGATTGCATGATAGACAAATATATTTTCCAATTATTAAGATACCCTTAGACTCTTGTACAAAAATGGTTGAACAAAAAATATAATAACGTCTCATGTATTTGAAATATATAGTGTTTAATATTAATTATAATTTTGTAATTTTTAAATTAGGAGCATAATATAAAATTTATGGTTTTATATGAAGAAATATTGTAGACAGCCAAGCAGTTTTCTCTTTATATATAATATATTTATAGTACTTTAAAATATCCAAACAATGATAAATGCATCTATTTTTGTTTCAAACATTTCTGCATTGTCAGTCCTTTGACATTGATGGTATTATTTTCTCCTTACAATGCCAATGATGTGCAATTTACTGTGAAAATAAATATTTTTTAATACTTACGGAGTGAGAAAGCGTAGTGAAAATATCAGCCTCATCAAAATATCGTCTATTTACATTACAATGAATAAACTTTAAATAGAAATCTGGACTTTCTGTTTAATATTCATATTTTCAAAGATG
Source organism: Crocidura indochinensis (assembly GCA_004027635.1). Classification (NCBI taxonomy): domain Eukaryota; kingdom Metazoa; phylum Chordata; class Mammalia; order Eulipotyphla; family Soricidae; genus Crocidura; species Crocidura indochinensis. The sequence continues at coordinate 16,537 of PVKC010000606.1, read as the reverse complement.
AAACTTATGATGATATGAAGTCACCATTTATTTACTTATTATCCTATTTTGTTTATATACATTGCAATTATAAAAAGTAAAGAGATTAATTTTTTAAATATATGTATATTGGGTTGTTGTTTCTTAGACTACATGTGGCTGTACTTAGGGTTTACTATGTAATCTGAGTTCGAGGATCACCCCCAATGTGGTGATTGAGGAACAAAATATAGTGCAGAGATTAACCTGGGGTCAAAAGCATTCAAGATAAGCAGCTGGGGGGCAGAGAGATAGCACGGAGGCAGGGTGTTTACCTTGCATGCAGAAGGACGGTGGTTCAAATCCCGGCATCCCATATGGGCCCCTCAGCTTGCCAGGAGCGATTTCTGAGCGTAGATACAGGAGTAAGCCCTGAGCGCTGCTGGGTGTGACCCAAAAACCAAAAAAAAAAAAAAAAAAAGAAAAAGATAAGCAGCTTAATTAAGATCTATATTAGCTCTTTGGATTTTTAAATAATATTACAATTGGCGGTTTATTGATTCATAATTTTATCTTTTATGTTGCATTTTGAAACTATTTTCTGAGAATACAGGACTGGAAGGTAATAAAATCAAAACAAATACCAATAAACCTCAGAGAAAACAAACATTATAACTCTTTGTTCAGATCAAATATAAAATCAATTATACAAAAGTCTTTAATATTCCTGCTGATAAAACCAAGCTAAATCATTATATTCTGGTATATAATATTCATGACAATATTACATTTTGCAATTCTTTATTATATTTACTTGAAAAAGAAGAACTAAAAATATTTTCAGCTTTAAATTGAAAATAGTGCAAAAGTAGCAAAACTTATGTAAAAAATAAATTGGCAACTAAGAATTTTTTCATAATTATGTATAATCAAGATTTTAATATAAATTGTATAAAATCAGGGAAAGAATCATATTTAGACTTAATATCTATTGCATTAACACTATTATGGAATCATATTCACACTTATAGAAAAATAGTGTTTTATTCTGTTATAATAATTACTTTTAAACTTTATTCCTCTTCAACATTTGGTGATACTGAGGGGACCATTTTGATGCAGGGTAATTTGTGTACAAGCAAGAATATTGACCTCATAATATTTACTGACCCCATCCATTTGGATTTTTGATTTCCCTTTAGTACTTATTTGTATTTTATGCTGAATTTATTCAAAATTCCTATATTTTAAGTGATTGAAAATAATTCAATAAGTTATGATTTTATTTTTAGGTCAAGTTAGAATTATCTTCATTGCATATATAGCATATGCAAACTATATTTTCATTAAATAGGGTAGTTTTATGTTAAATCGGTTTTATCAAATATGGAGGTTCACGTAAAGGTACTCAAGGATCACTCCTGTATACGTGATCTTTATCACCCCTGGTGGTGCTCAGAGGACAATTTGCAGTGCTGGGATTAAAATAGAGTTGGCCACATGAAAGGCGAGTTCTTTACCATCTGTGCTATCTGTCTGACTCAACTATATTACATTCTAAGTACGAAACATCTAATAATGAAATCTCAGGTTAAATTCCAATCAGTACATATATCAACCATAGCAAAAATGATATCCCAGCACATGCATAAATATAAAGTAAACTGTGGTTTTATTTTTAAGTTGCCTACAAAAATACAAGTTTTTTTTATTTTGTCTAGTTTCAAAAATTGGCCCTCAATGACCCAAAGTTGCTAAAGACTTAGTAATTGGTTTCATAAAACAATGAAAAATAAAAAAGATTGATATTTTTTGTTTTCTGTATTGTCTATATATACCCAAGAATTTGGCACTAGGAATATAATAGCAAGCTCTGTATGTATTTTAAACTTAATTTATGAATAGTATAAATATAGTTAGTGTATTTATTTACTTTAGTTTGTCGTTTTAGTAGATTTGACTAAGTAGTATGCTGCAGATTCAATACTCATTGACTATATAAATTGACATGCATTTTTAGTAAATAAGATAATTGCCAAAACCCTTTCTACAATTGTATTTACATAGTTAATGAGATTTTAAATGAGTTTCAGTGCCAATAATCTCTAGAGGAACAATACATTTAATGTGTCATGTTGAATAGAGCTTTTTTCAGAAACAGTTTTATACTACATTCTCTTGTAATTATGCTTTAAAATTAATATTAATACTTAATTATATATTTTAATTATAGCAGCAGCAAACAAACAATATATGGCATGAGAGACTAGTAATTAGATGATTGGTTAGATTAATTTAATTAGAGCCCCAGAGTTTATAAATTTAAAAAATATGTACTATTTACTTATTTAAATTGTATCTGTTATTCCATCCTATGTTGTCACATAATAGGTGTAATGTTCCAAGTCCATTCAAACAACTGTATAACTTCAAATACTCAAGTCAGAAAAACAGGCTTTAGTTCTCAACATTAAATTCCCATTTCTAGTATCAAGGAAGATAATTCAAAGCACTTAGCACCACCTATATACGTGATTGATCTGAGTTTAAATTTAGGCTGTTTATGGTACTAGATTTTTTGGTAAAAAAAATCTCAGAGATAACAGAGTAACCCCATAGTAAAGATGGTTGTAGCTCAAACCAAAAATAAGTAAAATAAATAAATATAATATTATTAATATTTTTTTCAGAAATATAGAAACATCTTTAAGATTTCAAGATAATGGACCTTTGGCATATATATTAGCTTTATAATATGCAATATTAACAGTATTCAGGATAGAGTAGACAAGTTACTAGAAGGCTGACCATGATGGAAATAGATTTGGATACTTCAGATTACATGAAAACATCAAACATCTCTCTTTAATCACCCATCTCTCTCATTCATTATGTTACACTAAATATATCATTTTACTTTTAACAGAAAAATATATCTCAAATAATAATTATTAATAATAATTATATAAATACTGTCAGGAATAGGCTCTGAGTAATGTCAGGGGTACTTCAATTTTTTTTAAATCGCTATGTTAATTATTAAAACTTTGCTCTGCTCAGGACATTGCTCCTTCCTATGAATTATCTCACTAATTCATCTGGATTTCATCCTGAGCTGGGAGTACAGTGATATATATCTATATCTATATCTATATCTATATCTATATCTATATTTATCTATCTATCTATCTATCTATCTACCTATCTAGCTAGCTAGCATGTATATGAAAAACTAAGAATATATAAAATGTAATATACATATTCTTAGTTTTTCACATAAATTCTTAGTTTTTCATATAGATTTCATGATTATATGGCTCCCTAAAATTTAGCACCAACAGGTGCCCACTGGTTGCCTATATCAATGTAAGTTGGCAGAAGATGCCAAGTCCCAGGGAAGTATTGCCATGAAGGAAATGCACACATTTCACTATGAGCATCACAGTGGCCAGAGAGTTCTGCCCTTGAATGAACCTCATGTTATTATTTCAGAATGGGACTCAAACAGATAAGTCTGATTGAATGAGTTTTATGAGTTAGTTTGGAAATTCTGAAACCAGTATATTTTGTGCCCTGTTGTGAGATCAGTGTCCATCTGAAGGTCACATATGACTTGCTTACCTTATTTCTCAATAAAAATATTCTGATTCTTATTAACAAGCATGTCTTTTCTGGTACCTAGAGGTCAATTTATAAATTCTTTGGATTTTAGGAGAAAATAATACTATAATTTAGGAGTGCAGATTATTTTAAGGTATGAACAGTGAAGGCCCAAATATTTTTCAGTCTTCTGCTCTTTATGTAATTGTAGAAATAATCACTACCCTCCATTTGTAAGACTTTGAAAATCTCTCTTATTTTTTGTGCTTATTAAGGTGTAAGTTTATCAGTAAATAGAACCTCCCTAACTAAAGGAACTCATCTTTAAATTCTCAGAGTCAGGAGTAAACCACTTTCCCATTGTTATCTCAAATATTTGTCAAAAAGAGAAAAAAAAAAGGAAAAAAGAAAAAGGAAAGAAAAAAAGGAAAAAAAGAAAAAAATTTGCTCTCTCTTCTTGAAATTCCAGGTAATTTAATACAATATATATTGTGTTAAATATATATATATGGACAGGTTGTGTGTGTATATATATACCCATATATATACAATTATATATATAATGAACAGGTTCTGTTCATTTTTCCTTTGAAATAAACAATCATGATATTCATATATTTATTATTATGAACCAAAGTAATGGAAGTATTGAAAATTATTTCTTGTTTCCCCCACAGTACTCTTGAAGAATTAAACAAGAACTCTGCGAGATATTTTAAAGAAGTTCTTAGATATATCTGCCAGTATATCATTCCGTCTTTGAGATACATGGAGGAAGAACATTGTATGAAACTGGTCACCAGAGTCTCTTGAAGGTGTTAGTCAATTTGAAGATCATTTCAGAGAGAACCATAGAGATATAATTTATCTTTCTCCTAGCATGCTCCAGGAGAAATGCTGATATTTAGCCAGAGAAAGAAAATAAATAAAAAGATGAATGACTGAGAGTAGTGATCTGACATTTTAAAGTGTGCAAAGGGCTACAGGTTGTCAACAGCTTCTCAGAGGTGTGATAAAATACAAACATTAGAGTTATTAAAAGTTTCAACATATTTACTTAAAAATCTCAGGAGCTTAAAACAGCAACTAATATTAAATTATTCGGGGATATGAGAATATGTTAAGTACTAAACTCGCATAAAATGGCATTTTCCTTTATTAATCACATGAGACTAAATAGGTTAAATTAATGTAAATATCATGATCAATATTCTTTTTGGAACTCAAATATATCTTGTATAATTATGACGTAGATTCTTTCTCATTTCTTCAAGATAGTTTTCCATATCTCCTCTTTATTTATAATCCTAAATTTAAAGTTTTGGTTGTTTTGATTCTTTAATGTAATCCTAAAAACGTTTTCAGTTATCTTCAGGTATGGAAATAGATTTTGAATCTGACTTCAAGGTGCAAAACCTTGCTAAAATTCTTAGAGTTTTGGCTACACAGTTCAGAGTTTTTAGTTCTCCTCATCACATGAGTATATTGGTTCTATGTGTTTATACATAATGCAATTATATTGACTGATGGAGTTACTATCCACCTGCTCCAATCCCAAGCCATATTTTTATTCAATAACAATTTGTGGGCAAATGGTAATGCATAATTATATTATACAATTTTAAGACAATTACTTTAGTTTTTCAAGCATTTTTTTCTGAAAAATTTTAGTTGTTTTTTTTTCTTTCTGAATAGATAAATTGTGTCTCATATTTCTTTACTGTACCTGACAGATATTATTTTTAGGGGTGCTAAGTTAAACTAATCAGTTCTGTATAGCTTCCTCTATTCCCTATTTGACTTGTTAAATAGACAAAAATCTCTCACTATCTCTGTTTTTCTCTGGAGAATCTTTTTAGATACTTGTTCCATACTATATTTTTATATCATGATTATATTTTTTTTTACTTTGTTGGCTGTTCATTTTGATACCTTTCTTAGGAGTATGGTCATCATTTCTAACTAGTCTAGATGTATTGAACTATATGTATTTTACTTTTATCTCACAAATAATATCAATCTTGTCAATATTATTACTCATCCATTTTTGAAAGTGAATGCATAATCTGTTATAAGTTTAGACAAAGTACTCAACATAAACAGGTAAGAATTTAATTTTTGATCTATATATTTGGTCTTTAATATGACAAAATAATATAGTGTTCTACAGACAAAATTAATATTCAAAAATAAAAATTAGGTCTAGAAACAGATAAGTTGTCATAATAATAAAAGGAAAAAATCCGAGCTTGTTTGTACATTTGCATACCACTGCTCTAATCTAAGTGCAGACACAGCAAGTCTTCTAGCCAGTAAGAGATTTCTCACCTGGAACTGAATCAAGATGAATCTGGAGATTAGACTTCTCAGCTTTCAGAATTGTGAAAAAATAGATGTCTGTTATTTAAGCCATAAATGTGTTATCTTTTTTTATGACAGCCTGAACAGATGAACATAGGTAATGCATATGATTCTCATACATACTGCTCTACAAATAGAATTAGCAAGATCTTTGGTGATAGATGATTTAACTTGTAAATCAACTTGAAAGTCTAAGCTACTTCACTTAAGACTCTGCTAACTTAGTTTAGATAAACTGTCATATTTTATTTGGAGACAGGATGTTATATGACATTTAATCTACCATATATATGTATATACTTATGTATATGTATAAACTTCTATATGCATATACATATATATAAAATGTACTGACATAATACATCTAAAATTTTTATTCTAATATATCAATGAAAACATATGCAGTTATTTATGTTATGTAACTATGTTTACCTACAAACTAATGCTGGCAGAAATATGCAGTAACTGATGCAAAACTTACAATATTAAAAGTCATAACTATAATTTAACTGTGTTTATGTTTATTACTATATAGGCAATAATAATATTACTAAAAAGGTATGCTTGCAATTAATAAATATTTATTTATTTAATATTAGAATATTTAAGCAGTATGATATTTGTTTTTGAATTATGTTTTGAACATATTTTCTTCAAAGAGATTAAAACACAGATTTTTTTCCATATAAATTCAAGGCACCTGAGAACCTTAAAAAGTATATATTTTATAAAGAAAGAATTTGAACTCAAGAAGTATTGAAAATAATGGATAACAGTTAAATTAGGATTGCACATAATATGTAAGCAGTTGAGGGAGGAATCTTTGAAAAGTGCTTATGATAAAACATCACCATATTTAAGACCAAATATAAGTATTTAAAATATACTATGACCACAGTAGTTAATAGGTAAGATAATGCAGAAAAAATAAATAAATGACTCTTGGAGCTATTGTAATTAAGATGAAGTGTGTTAAAGCTATAAAGAAGAATAAAAAACTAATATATTTGATCAAATTAATGGTTATGTTGAAATGGACAAAATAAAAGTATTAACCAATATAATTATTAATATTAACTATTATAAAGGAACTTAGGCAGCAATTCTTGAGGGCCTTGAATTGAGCAAAGGTTGGTCATATTCAATGTATATGTTTTAACTATCATTAGAACTCTGGACCTGTTAATTATTAGGAAAGTGTAGAGAGATGAAAAATTATGTTATTTGATGTTAACTTGTTATTATAGACATTTTCTGAGATAAGGACAACAGAAGAGAATAAAATTTTACATAGCCAATTACTATTATAGTACCATGCTTACTCGTATTACATAGAAATATTTAGTAAAAGTTTGAAGAAAAATTTTAGTAAAATTTTGAAGGTATGACCAGATTCAATTTTGCTGTTTATCATTAAAATTCCAAAAATGGCAGAACTATTTAAAAAATAAAAATGGTTAGAAAATTGAAGATGGTAAATTATGCTAAAATATACATTAATTAAAAATATGACCTAAAGTCATAAAACAATTAATTTTAAAGCTTTTTGAAAAATTTTGATGTCACAATATTAGAATATTTAGTCACAGATATTTTTTCCAAAGAGATTAAAACACAGATTTTTTTTCATATAAATTCAAGGCACCTGGGAACCTTAAAAAGTATATATTTTTTTTTAGGGGGGCCACACCCGGTGACGCTCTGGGCTTACTCCTGGCTATGCACTCAGAAGTCACTCCTGGCGGCTTGGGGACCATATGGGAAACCCGGGGATCGAACTGCGGTCCGTCCTAGGCTAGCGCAGGCAAGGCAGGCACCTTACCTCCAGCGCCACCACCCGGCCCCCAAAAGTATATATTTTATATTTTCTTACACCTAATTTCTCTTTTACATCACAGTAAGGGGTCCTCAAGGGTGTTCCCTTTCCATCTCTTATTTTCAATTTTAATAAATTTATATTTTTTGTTTTGTTTTGTTTTGTTTTGTTTTTGGGTCTCATGGTTTCATGATTTTAACTATCACCTAGATATTAGAAATAAAATTTCTAGTAAGGAACTGCTGGTATTTTTCACTTAAAATTTTAAACTAAATTACACACAGAAAATATTCAATTTTCTTCTTTTAAACTAAAATACTAATATATATATATATATATATATATATATATATATATAAAGTTTAATACTGGAATATTTCTGCCAAATAGACTCTAAATTTGCCAACCAGTGTCATCTCTCAAAGGAAATGAACCCCATCCAAGGTCATGAAGAAGATTATATAGGGAAGGGATATTAGCAATTTTCAGCTTTCTGATGATTTTTAAAATGATTGGCTATTCTATAGGGGTACCTTCCTACTGCTCCATTGTGTCCTTTACTGATTGGCTGCCTGAAATGGCTAGGTAGCTTGGGGCAGTGTTAATGGAAATAGGCTATGAAGATCACATGTGACTTATACAAGATGGAGCTTACAAAATGATATCTCACCCTGCTCAGAACCTGAGAAGTATCCTGCAACTCTTTGTGGAATGCTTCAGAAAAATTTAAAGAAAAGATTAATCAATTATTAGTTAAAGGTATGGTAAATACTTTCCTTACTGTCATAATTAATTTTGACAAATCTCCAATTAGTTGATTATATATCCTTAATATTTTGTTGAAATGTAAAAATTTACTTACTTAGTTGCATTTTATATCCATTGTTTTTGATATCATAATCAATTATATATATTTTAATATCATTAATCATAGTATTAAGAGCAATTGCACTGCCATTAGAAATTTTTCCCTTGGGAGGCTGGGTGGTGGAGCTGGATGTAAGGTGCCTGCCTTGCCTGCGCTAACCTAGGACGAATCACGATTGGATCCCCCGGTTCCCCATATGGTCCCCAGTGCCTGCCAGGAGCGACTTCTGAGTGAATAGCCAGAAGTAACCCTGAGCGTCACCGGGTGTGGCCCAAAAACCAAAAAAAAAATATATACTTTTTAAGGTTCCCAGGTGCCTTGAATTTATATGAAAAAAAATCTGTGTTTTAA